>ML812879.1:61019-83468 GCA_009831015.1 Picea engelmannii | reverse complement strand
TTGGTGCAAGCTTCCACGCAGTAATTGTGGATTTACCCTCCAAGGAGCCCGAGTGAGTTTGACCAATGTCTGCTCCAGGTACAGTGAGACTTCCTGTCACCGTCACCTTGTGTAAGAACCTAAAGATTATGGCCACTAAGGTTGCCAATTCGCAGTCAGCCCCTGGGTGGGAACAGTCGACAGTTCGATCTGAACGTATGGGCAAGGTATCAAGCCCAAAACCAACTAAGAAGCTTCCACGCAACAATTGTGGATTTACCTCAAAGTGATCCCCATAATACGATCCAACCACCACAATCAGTTAAAGCACGGAGGGTTAGTCCCCGTAGCTTACCTGAATGCAACCTCGTGCGTAACCCCTGTGTGAGAGGGGGATCCCAGGAAGACTTATACGATAACTGGATTTACTCTCCCTAACTCAGGATGCTAATGTTTGTTTTGACAACTTTGGAGAGTTATGCTCACAGCCTAATCCAAAGTACTACACCTATTCTACTGTTGGTGGAGGATTCTAGCAAAGAAAAAGTTCTAGATAAATTTTAATTCGCATTAATTTTAATGGTTGTTCTTTACGCAAAGGGGTGCATGGAAGTGAAACAAATGAAATTATGACTCAGACCCAAAGAAAGCATCGAACATGATAAACAGTCATTTTCTTTTGATGAACATCTAGCTAAGGGAGAGAGAGAGTCCTTTCACTAACAAGCATGACTACAGAATGCTCTCAAACAATTCTTTTTCTCAATCAAATCCTAATGTAATGAAAAAGATCTTAAATGCCTTCTAACATGCTCAATCAATCATGAAGATATCTTTATTGTTTGTGTATGGATGATGATCAATACAATCACAATGCTTATCTTTGCTAATTATCTTCTAGGTATGAATGAAAACCAAACTAGCATAAGCAAGAGCAACACAAACAATACACCCTTCGTATCAATCAAAACAAAAGCGAAAAAGATGAAACAATCAAAGAGAAAAACAAAATTTTACACCCAAAAAGCACAAATTGAAGGATAAGGACCTTGACTCAAAGCGAGATGAAGAGGTCTATAGGCCTTTGATGACCTTCACAAAGGTTTTTTACTCAACTGATGAGGAGAGAGGAACAATGCATAAATCTCAAATTTCACTCAACAGGGAAAACCTAATGAAGAATAGTGAAGAAGGCTGCAAGATCCAATCAACAAGGTTTTTATTCTTCAACAGATAGATGTAAATGCTTAAAAGGGAAGACAAATTGACTCACTAAATCACTCAGCAGAAGAACACAGAGGCAAAAATCCAAAAAAAATGCAAATTTTGAAGTTTTCTGGGCCAAAGGAGGCTAGCGCTCTGTTGCCAAGGGAAAAGAGCGTTATAGCGCTCTGTGTAAAGCTACAAAAAGCGTTGGCGCTCTGATAACACTAATTCAAGGGCGCCAGGGTCTAAAAGTTCCAGAAATGTCAAGAAAATTCAAGAATTGAAGTTCCAACTTGACAAAGATGCTGAGTATGATGGGACAAGGAGCCAATCAGCTCATGAAACTAATCAAAAAGGGGTAAACCAGGCCTGAAACAATCAAAGGGAAGAACAAGGTCAATGAGGAGAAAAAACCAAAACAAGAGGTTTCGATTTGAGGCTATCTCCCCAGTGGAGTCGCCAGTTTTTGTTGTAGGAAAATCTGCTTGCAGACAAGTAGATCGACCTCTAAGGCTTGACCTTAACCCTAGACAGAAAAATGCTTATCATGGACACTGACTTCCTTTCAAATATATCTAAGCCTAATGCATGAGAAGGAAGGATAATAGAAGTACCTTTTAATCGGCGTTTGTCCCTGCACGCTCTGAGTTGCGCTCCAATCCTTTTGCTCCTCGATGAGGTCTATGGAAAAAACAAGATACAACCACTTCCTACTCTACTGACATTAGCTTGAAAACAGATCTACCACTAAATGATAATTTTATGCAACATCAAACACAAACTAGAAAGAAACAGGCCAAGCTTGTCATATTAATGAGAATAATGACAGCAGTACTTACAATTGTAGATGCGAGTGCAACAGCTTCGTCAAGTCCTCTTCGTCTAACCCTTGCCTGAGAGATCCACAACCTGGATGGCAGCAGCTTCACTGATCACTTCTCTTTGGCTGAATGTCAGTTTCCTCCAATATCATAAGTTTCATATGTTCAGTTCTTCCTCCAATCAGCTATGTTCAAACACCACTTATGATATCATAAGTTTGGTGTAATTCTCTTCTTCCAGCCCTCACTTATGAGATCATAAGTTTGACATTCTCTAATTTGCAGCCCATACCACTCATGAGATCATAAGTTTGGTATGATTATCTCTTTATGTTCCCCTTTCACCATTAGAAAGCTTGCTTATATAGCCTTGGAGAGGCTTCAACCACTTGAGATATCCTTGGGGAAGTTGAGGATTTGCCTCCTTTAGTTGAGGATCTTCCCTAGGATCATGGCTTGACTAGGGATTCGAGCTCAACTGCTTTCCAAGAATGAAAATATGCTTCCCCCATCCGTCTCAACAGCTTAACAACCGCCCAGAATAGGTAGCACTCCCTCAAAAGGGCCATCAGAGTGTTGTAGCGCTCCCTGGTAGGCTTTAGGGGGCGCCAGCGCTCTCAAAATCTATAGCGCTCCCTCAAAAGGGCCAGGGAGCGTTATAACGCTCCCTGACAGTGTATGGGGAGCACCGGCGCTCCGAGATAGTGTAAGGGGGAGCGCTCCTCTCCAAAAACTCAGTTTTTGAGGTGCTTTCAGATGGCAAAAGGTTTGCAAGCCTGTTGACTCATTTCTCCTCTTCCAAATCAGATGTTTGAGGTGTTTCAAGTGTCTTTCTCATGTCGTTATAGGCACGACATAGGCATCATGGCAACATGCTTTCTTGTGACACTTGTGAGCAACATGCGACACTTGCGACCTTGTGAGCAAAATGCGACACTTGCAACCTTTGTAATGACGACACTTGCGACACTATCAAAGTGAGTAATTTTGATGTGTAACAGTTGTTATCGACAGGTCTATCCGCTTGATGACCTCTGTTGAAATAAGGTTCTTCTGATTGTCGCTATCAACAATGAAATGAAGTGGAGTCCCCTTTACCCACATATGTGAATGAAAGAGGTGTTCCCCTTCCTCTAGTTCTTCTATTTCACTTGGTTGGACTTTGGTGGTAGCAACAGTGGCACTGGGTTTGACATCGATGATCCGCTTCCCACTTTCTGGATTTGATTCAAAGTCAAAATATGCCTCTAACTCGGAAGCTTTCATCTCAGCCACTAGTGACTGCTTGGAGTGACATTCTTCGGTGTTGTGCCAAGGGATTTTATTGTATTCACACCATTTTCTCTTGTCCTTATTTGAATTCTCATTACCCTTACTGAGTTACGGCTTGGACTGGTTGTCCTGAGAGTGACCATATTTCCTTTTTCCCTTGTTTTATGGGTTGGGTCCACCTTTGCCCTGCTTCGGCTGTGAGGTGTTTGCGTATCCAAACTCTCTCCTCTTCTAATTAAATTTTTGTTTGATCTTAACAACATATTTATAAGTCGCACCTAATGATGTGATGTCCACAAAATCCATTTTAGTTTGAATGTATTTATGCAAACAATTGCAGTATTTGAGCACCAAATGTCGTTTAGAGTCTTTGATACCCAATTTGGTGCATGGGGTATGGAAATTATTGGTGAAATCTGGTATTGTCTGGTCCCTTTCCCGACGCAGTGTGGTCCATCTTGTGTACTGGTCCTAGTAGCTTCCAACAAGGTAGTATTGTTATTTAATGTCATCCCTTAAGGAATCCCATGTGGGGGTGACCTAAAATATTGCAGATTCCTCTATGGCCCTTTTCTCAGAGTAAGTATCCCACCAATCCTTAACATGGGGGACGACCTTAAGGAGTGCAAAAGTAATCTTTTCTCTGTCAAAAAAATTGTGGAACGAAAAATACCCTTCGAGCATATTCAACCATTTATCTACAACACCTGCATCTATCAGTCCTTCAAATAACAGAATATCAAAATTTACTTGTACCTTGAAGGGGGTTGAATGGTCGCTTGATGAAGATGTGTCTCATGTGGGTAGTTGCACAAGGATCTATGCAAAGTTGTCCATCATTTTGTTCC
Source organism: Picea engelmannii (assembly GCA_009831015.1). NCBI lineage: Eukaryota > Viridiplantae > Streptophyta > Pinopsida > Pinales > Pinaceae > Picea > Picea engelmannii. The sequence goes on along the minus strand of ML812879.1, from coordinate 79,342 downwards.
TTTGTCACACAAGGGATTCCTCAAGCAACATTTTAAAAGGATCTCCTACTCCATCATCTTTCTTCTCATCCCCCATGGGTTGTTTTTAGGCTTGGCATGGTCGATCTTGCAAAGGTTCAACTGGTTTGAGTCCCAACTTATTGTACTCATATCTTGTCGGGGACATGCACAAAGAAAAATAAATGAAGAGTAGACCACTCTGATACCACTAATCCATATTTATGAGCAGAACGAAAGGAATAATAGAATAATTACAATAAAACAGAGATACAAAGAACAACAAAACATATCTAGTGAACAATAACTTCTATTGAATAAATAAAATAGGTTGAAACTATAAAACTATAGAACTAAAAACAACTTGCTCGAATGGTGGTAGCTATCTCTGAGAAGAGATGTGGTTGCTACATGCATCCATCTGAGTAGAATGATTACAATGAGGCTCCAGAGGACGTTTTAACATTACTCATGAATGAAAAAACCCTATACATCCAAAAACCTAACACTAAGAGATGAAACACCAAAATTTATGTGGGCCCCGATGGGTAAGTTGGTACCTCAACTTCCCGGGGTCATAAATTTTGCATATGACCTTCGTTTTAGGTGCGTGATAGCTTGTTGGAAAGGTCTTTTCGAGAACTACACATTATGTCATCAAAATCTGACTTTGTTTATAGTTTGACTATGGAAATCCAAAAAAACACTATTTAGGGCCCCAAAACAGCCTTGGAAGTACATAAAGATGTATTGACATGAAAAATTCAAAACTAAGCCAGTTGGATTAGGTGGGTGGCCACCAATCTCAACCTAGAAGTTGTTTAGGGCTTCATACAACCCTAAAAGTGTAGAAACCACAATTACAAAGAATTACAGAAGAACGTGTTGAACTAACAACTATCAAGAGGAGCCAGTTGGAATAGGTGGGTGGCCACCAATATCCACCTGGATCAAAGGACCTCTAAGGTCACCCTAGATAGCCTTTATGATTATATGGAATCGTTATAAAAAAAGAGTGAAGAAAGTGTTTCCAAACGCTAAATAGAGTTAGAATCATTAGAAAAAATGAGTGAAGAAAGTGTTTCCAAACGCTAAATAGAGTTAGAATCATTAGAAAAAAGGAGTGAAGAAAGAGTTTCCAAACGCTAAATAGAGTTAGAATCATTAGAAAAAAGGAGTGAAGAAAGAGACGTAAAAATCCAAATAGCGCTAGAGGCAATGCTTGATAAAAAAAATTAGACTCTTCAAATATACCATTCAAACTCAAATAGAGTATACATTGTTAGGGTTCAAGAGTCAATTGCAAGAAATGGATGATAGGATTCAAGAAATGGAAAAACAAAAACAACCAACCCAAGAAGGAGAGGGTGATGAAAATAGTAACTTGAGAGATAGGATTAAAGAGATACCATAAAAACAAACCAACAATTTGACCCTCAGTAATCTAGAAAAAAAAATGGATATCAAACCCACAAAGGGGGAAATGAATAAGTTAATCGAACTGAACCATGAGTGTAATAAAAGATCCTTGAACCTCATCATTTTTAGTATAAAATAACAACAAGAGGAGGATACGCTAGCAATAGTAAAAGAAGAATTAAAAATAAATCACAAATTGAAACAACTTACCTCGTAGAAGAAAAGAGGCTAGGAAAAACAATTGATCATAAAGATAGGTTGATCTGTGTCAAAGTAAGTTGTAATGACCATAAATATAGCATACTTAGTAAATATTTGAGCTTAAAAGGGTCAGGAATATTTATAAATGAAGACCTCATTCCCGAAGACCAAGCTGAATTAAGGAAGGAAGTTCAAAAGGTAAAAGAAGCCAAGAAAGAAGGAAAATGGGAAATAATTAGAAATAGAAAAGCTATTGTTGTGGATAGAGACCAGAAGGATAGTAATAAATAGGAATTTGGGACACTCAGGATCCTTTTTTGGAACTATCGTGACTTTCCATGGTACAAAGGTCCTATGATAAGTTGGATCCTGAGTGATATTGATATTATTTGTCTAGTTGAAACTTGGGAGCATGAAGAGTCTAAGGTCCCTAACATAGAAGGTTTTGTCTTGTGTTCGGCATGGAACAAAAATTCCTACTGTAGAGGGATAGGAGGTGTAACTTGTTATATTAGAAAGATCATTTCTCCTCACATTCAACTTCATAAGATCAACCCTCTCAATCAATACACTTGGATAGAAATTTCAGACACTAATGCTAAGAAGATGTATATATCAACTTGTTATTTTTCACCTATTAATTCTACTTTTTATAAGAAAGACAATCTAGATAGCAATTGTCCCTATAATAATTTAGAAAAAGATATTTATAGTTTGAAAAATGAAGGTAATATCCTCCTTCTAGGAGACTTTAATGCTAGGACTGCAACTAACCAATCTACTCTTTTAAGAAATGATTCCAACCATAATCCTTTATGGCTAGATGATGACCTTCTTTTATCTAATAGCTACAAAATAAGCTCTAAATATCTAATTGATAATTTTTTTGGTACTGAGTTGGTCAAGCTCTGCAACTGTCAAGACCTAATAATTTGCAATGGAGTAATGAAGTGGACAAACTCCAACCAGATGACTTGTATTCATGGTCTAGGTAGTAGTATCGTAGATTATGTGATATCAAAAATCCTTGTTTCCAACCAAATAGTAACTTTTGATCTTTTAAATGACCATGAACCTGATTCTTATCATAGACCTTTAACCCTAACTCTAAACTTTGCCATGCACATGAGCACCATTGAAGAGAATTTTGATAATCAAAGGCAACTGCGCTTTGACAAAAGTAAATTTGACCTTTTCTTAAAGTATTTAAATAGTGAATTACATCTCCTAACTCATAAGGACAACATTGAATACCTCTATCATAATTTTACAACTACCCTTTCCACTTCTATTAACAAGTTCTCTTTCGAGGTGTCTTGTAAAAATAATAATAGAACGACCAACCCTTGGTATGATAAAGAATGTAAAATTGCTAGGAAAACCATTAGGGATGTTTCTAATGAGTCCTTACAACTCGATAAGATCAATACATACAAATCCCTAATTAAAAGGAAAAAAAATGTATTATATCAATAAAAGGAAAGAGCAGCTTTCACAACTATCTAAGTTGGATCCTAAGAAGTTCTGGAGGAAAATTCTAAACTACAATACTAAATAAAATAATATGATTCCCTTAGGGGACTGGAATTCCTACCTTAAAATTATTTATGAGTTCCCTAATGCCATGGAAATCATTCATATTGTCCCTACAAAGGATTGAGTTTTTTCTTTGGATGACATAGAGTTCGGGGTTAAGTGGCTTGCAAATGGGAAAGCTAAGGACATTGAAGGCAACCAAGCTGAAACTTTTAAAATTGGAGGGCCTATTCTCATCCCTCGCATACACGAGCTCTTCAATTTAGCAGTCAAGCAGGGCTTCCCTAAACCCTGGATGCAAAGCCTCATTGTTCCTATTTTTAAAAATGGGGATAGAAACATTCCCTCTAATTATAGGACCATTATGATTGTCCCTATTTTAGCCAAGATTTATGGAATTATTTTGGAAAAGATTATCCTTTGGCTAGAAAGTCACGGTAAAGGAGCTAAAGGTCAGGCCGGGTTTAGGATATATCATTCAATTGTAGACCATCTTGTTACCTTTAGGATCATTGTAGAGGAGTTCTGAAATACTAAAACCAATCTTTTTCTTGTTTTTTTTTTACTTTAGAAAAAAAATTCACACGGTTCCTAGGAAAAACCTTTGGAATATGTTGGAAGAGATAAAACTGTCTTTCGGTTTGAGGGCTACTGCAATAAGGCTATATGAGAACGTTATTTCCAAGTTCAAAAACATTGAGGGCTAGTCAAAAGAGATTAACTGCAATATTGGAGTCAAGTAAAATTGTCCCTTGTCCCCCACCCTTTTTGGCATGTACATTGACAAGTTATAAGATTTCTTGGAAGAAGTAGGTTGTGTCAGCCCTACTCTCATTGATATAATCATCAATATTCTTCTTTATGCCAATGATATTATTCTTATGGCAAGGATTCCCCATGATCTTGAAAACAAACTAAGATTCCTTAAGGATTTTTGCTCCAATATGGGTATGACTGTTAATACTAACAAGACTAAGGTCATGATCATTAAATCCAATAAGATCGTGTATGATACCTTCGTATATGACAACAAAAACTTGGAGGAAGTGAATTCATACAAATATATTAGAATCGATATTCACCACAAGCTCAATAAGAATTATAGCATTGAGAAAATGATTATTGGGGGATGGAAAGGTTATTATGGGCTTGAAAACAATTTTAAATCAACCAATCTTTGGATTTGGGATAAGAAGAAACTCCTCTTTGAGACTCTTTTTATGCCCATCATTCTTTATGGATGTGAAGTCTGGGGATGTAGTATCTCTCGTGAATCCTAGAGAAAGATAAAGAAAATACAAAAGAATGTTATAACCTATAATCTCAAAATTAAAGAAAATACGCCCTAGCCTCTCCCCCAATGAAAGCACGACTATGTCTAGATACCTAATGTATAAGAAAAAGTTAAACACCATGGAAGACAAGAAGCTTCATAAAATTGCTTCAAAACCCTGTCATAACCACCATCGAATCAAGCGAGGATTGTAAATCCCTTCATTAGGGATTCAAAGTTAAATGGTAAATTTGTAATCTAAATTACTTTTGTTTGCATTACAACAAATCTGTCTAATTTATGTTGAAGTTCTAGCAAATTAATCAGTTAAATATCAAATTCTCAAATTATACAGTGCAAAATAATCACAAAACATATTACACATTTTCAATACATAGATACATATCATAACTTTCATTCTGAACAAAATTAGTACTGGTAAAATACCTCTTGAAGAAGAAGATATTCCCTTTCTTTCTTGTTGTTGCTAACTGCTTGAACTCCCTAAAAATTGCTTGAAATTGCCTGAAAACTGAATCTTTTCCTCCCAGCCAGCTAGGAACAGAGCCTCTCTGAATCCCTATCTCCAGGAATCCTTACGGTGTCCTGGCCCCCTGAGCCCAAAATTCCCAACAACAGGTGCCCCCTATGACAGTCCTCCAACAAGCTCCTCCAACAAAACCAGTAATACAATCCTCCAATATGAAAATAATACTCTCCAACAAAAGTGGTGTCCTTCCCGAGTGTTCCCCCTCTCTTATCCTCCTTTCCCCCCTTCCTTATTCACTACCTTCTCCCTCCATTAAACCTCACCCACCTTATCCCCCCATTAAATCTCAACTACCTTATCCCCCCTTTCATAAATGGGTCCATCTACCGATACAAAATAATAATTAAAAAATTATTAATATCTCCAAAATAAAATTTAATAATTTATTAAGCTAATATTCATCAAACAAATATTTAATCATGATAATTGATTAATAATTTATTAAAATAATATTCATTAATCAAATAATTAATCATGATAATTAATTAATAATTAGGGTTGTTACATACACCCACCCTTCAGGAAACTTCGTCCCGAAGTTTAAGTAATTTATAATACAAGGGAAATGACACATAGTTTACACATTCATATCCAATAGACAACATTATCAGTAAGTAAGCCAAAGAAAACTCATACATACTAGTGTACATGTGCAATAAATGCATGTGTAGCTAGCACATACAAGTCTCATGCATGTACTAATAACAATAACTATCACCTCTATAGTAATTTTTGTATGCATCCAATCCAATCAACAAGACTATTTATTTTATAAAAGATAATAAACCAATCAAATGTTTGTGGAATCCCTTAATTACAATAATTTAGCTCAACCATGTTTATTTAGACAACTGTAGTTTAGTTAAGTAATTATGAATATACATATATACACACTTTCTTTTCAGAAAGGAAAACCATAATTTCCACCATAAGGCAAATCTCCATACACTCTTAACTATTTATATTCATCCTTCCTTCCTAACTTACTTCCATCTTCCATTCCTATCCTTCCTCTGCTGGACTATCTTGGAGCATCAACTATATTGACCTAACTCCAAATAGAACCCATAAGCGGAAGTGTCACTATCTTGACCAAGCTTCCCCAGCAGGCAACTGACAATCATCATCACACGTCTAGGGGAGCATGAGCTAACATCGTCCTCCCATGACCCCAGGTTTCAGAGGATACATGGTGGGAAATGCCTCCACCCCTCTTAATAGGACTAGGGTCCACGCCCTACAATGGAATATACAGTGGCACCGTGTTGCTAGGAATTTTGTCATCGTTTATTCAGTTTTAGCCAGTCTCACCACCTGAAATCCTGCACTGGTCCACATATCATAGCAATGCATTCAAACCAATATAATTTCATATACAAAGATTCATACCATATTTTTTCTCGGTCGGTGGTCATGATATCCACTTTCATTACCTTTATCCCTTGGCTATTCCATAGCCCAATGACCTGCAGATTAGTCTATAACACAAACTCATACATATCTATGCATTATCATCATGTAATTGCATACAACCATAATCTCAATTCGGTATCCATGTACCAACAACTTTAATATCAAAGTTTTCAAGTTAGAAATAGATCTCATAATATCCCCATAATTCAATTAACGTTACCCATTCATAGAATTTTCATTTACATAATAGATTGCATCATATCCATCATCATTCACATAACGTTAACATTCATAGATTTCACATTCACATAATAGATTGCATCATATCCATCATCATTCAAGTGACATTTAAACATTTATATAAATTACATTCACATAGTAGGTCACATCATATCCTCCATCATTCAAATAACATTTAAATATTAATAGAATTTACATTTGCATAGTAGATCGCATCATATCCATCATCATTCAAGTAACATTTTAAACATTCATAAAGGTTCATACGTCTTAAAAGTTCAAGTGTATCATTAATAGTTTCACTGTGAATAGAAAGTAAAGGTGATTAGGCCTCAGGTAATTCTAGTTGTCTAAGTAAAACGGTGGTGTTACATACACCCAACCTTCGAGAAACATATTCTCGAGGTGGTCAAAAAAGTGAGGGATAATATCGTCGTAATATCTCGGCATCCTCCCAAGTAGAAAATCCTGGACTAAACTTGTCCCACTGGACCTTCACTTGGTCTACCAGACGGTTCCTGAGCTGTCGGACTCTAAGGTCCAATGTGTGTAACGGTTCTACTGTGAGGGTTCCCGCATCCGATACTTGCAATTCCTTCCAATTTAGTTTATGTGATCTGTCAACAGCATAATGACGTAGAGCAGATACATGAAAAATATTAGGAGTTTTATGCAAGTGGGGTGGCAGTACGAGACGATAGGCAACGGGTCCAATTTTCTCATGGATTTTGAACGGTCCTATAAATCATGGTGACAACTTTGTCCCCTTCCTGAATCGAATGGTACTCTTATTAGGCCTGATACAAATGAAAACATGATCTCCCACTTCATAACTTTGGTCAGTCTTGTTTGCATCTGCATAACTTTTATGTCTATATTGTGCTTCCTTTCGTCTCTGCCTAATCTGAATCACCTGTTCCTCCATCTCTTGCATCAATTATGGCCTAATTGTCGCACGGTCTTCTAATCTTTCCCAACTCAATGGTGTTCTGCATGGCCTCCCATACAGAGCTTTGTAGGGTGGCATTCCGATGGAGCTATGAAAACTGTTATTGTAGGCGAACTCTACCAAAGGTAGGTACTTCTCCCAAAGGGTTTGATTATCCATAACATACACCCTAAGCATGTCTTCCATGACTTGATTTACTCTCTCAGTTTTCCCATCTGTTTCAGGATGATAAGTTGTGCTTAAGTTCAACTAAGTCCCCAACATTGACTGCAAACTTGTCCAAAACCTAGAAGTCAATCTGGAATCCCTATCTGAAATGATCTTCTTGGGTATTCTGTGCAAACGGATGACCTCACTTACAAACATGCGTGCCACATCAGTGACAACGTAAGTGTCTCTAACTAGAATAAAATGAGCAGTCTTGGTCAACTTATCAACTATCACAAGGATGGAATTGTGTCTATGAGATGTGAGCAGCAACCCCACAACAAAATCCATAGAAATGACTTCCCATTTGGACATAGGAACATCATGTGGTTGTAGGAGACCTGTCGGGTGATGGTGGTCATCTTTCACTTGTTGACACTCTAGGCACTTGGCGACGAAATGGACTACATCGTGCCTCATGCCTACCCAGAAGAAGAGCTTCCTCATGTCTGCGTACATTTTCTTCACACCCAGATGCGCACAATAAAGTGCTCTATAGGCTTCCTTCAGTACAATGCTTCGAATATCCCCAATTTTGGGGATGTTCATCCTTCCTCGGTATCTTAATAGTCCATCTTCTTCCAAGATATATCCTTCATACTTTGGATCTAACTACCTCCCACTCTGGAGGTTCAGAGTAACCTTTAAATACCAACTATCTCCAAGGATTTGTGTCAACACACATTTCCTTAGATTGACTTGTAAGGGTACCAAGGAGAAGACACGTGGTCTCCTGCTCAAGGCATCTGCGACCACATTTTCTTTTCCCTTGATGTATAAAATACCAAAATCATACTCACTTGTAAACTCACTCCATCACCTTTGTCTGGCATCCTTTTTCTGGCATTAAGATCCCTTTGAGTGAAGAGATGTTTTAAACTTTCATGGTTCATTTTGAGCTCAAAATTTCACCCCACTAGATAGTGCCTCCAAAGTTTCAAAGCTAGCATTACAGCTGCCAACTCCAAATCATGAGTAGCATAAAGCTCCTTGTGCTTATTTAACTTCCTTGATGCATACGCTATCACTCCTCCATCCTGCATTAGCATGGCCCCCAACCCTTGCTTCGAGGCATCCGTGTAGACTATGAAGTCTTTCCATATCCGACACTCGTAGAATTGGTGCACTAGTTAGTAACCTCTTAAGCTCGATGAATGCACTATAATATTCTTCTGTCCATTCATACCTAACCCCCTTGCGCTACAAAGTGGTGATGGGTTTCACTATTTTAGAGAACCCTTCCACAAATCTCTGATAATAACCTGCTAGCCCCATGAAGCTTCTTACCTCATGAGCATTTTTCGGCACTGGCCATTCCATAATAGCCTTTACCTTTTCTGGGTCCACGGAGATTCCTTCACCGGAAATGATATGACCTAAATAGTGGATTTCTTTCTGGAAGAAGGAGCACTTCGAAAACTTCCCATACAATTTGTTCTCTTTAAGACATGACAACATCACTCGCAAGTGTTCCTCATGCTCTCTTTCATTCTTGGAATAGATGAGGATATCATCTAGAAAGACTTGTACAAAGCGGTCTAAGTACTTCCGAAATACACTGTTCATGAGGTTCATGAATATTGTTGGCACATTGGTCAATTCGAAAGGTACTACAACGAACTTGTAATGCCCAAACCGAGTTCGAAAGGCAGTTTTAGGAATATCATGCTCCTTAATCCTTAACTGGTGATACCCTGATCGCAAATCAATTTTTGAGAATACCGCTTCTCCTTTCATCTGATCGAAGTGATCATCTATTCGTGCCATTGGGTACCTTTTTTTCACTGTAGCACGGTTCAAGTCCCTGTAATCTATACACAGTCGTAAGGAACCATCCTTCTTCTTCACAAAAATTACTAGTGCACCCCAAGGTGAGACGGTGGGCCTTATTAGCCCTAAGTCGAGTAGCTCTTTCAACTGCATCTGCAACTCACAAAGTTCTGGTGTTGTCATCCTATATGGAGTCTTGGAAATTGGTTCTGCACTAGGTTTTATCTCAATAGTAAAATCAAGCTCCCTCTCAGGAGGTAACCCTGGAAACTCGTTCGGAAAAAACATCCTTAAATTCTGACAACACAGGGTACTGATCCAAGGAGGGTCATTTCCTTTCATTCACTGCTTCCACTACATAAAGTTGACACCCTTGTCTCATGCACCGCTTAACTTTCATAGTTGAGATAAAGCGTAGAGACACCTTTCTCCGTACACCGTGGATCTATAATGGCCTTCCTTCATCGTCAACACAAAGCACCCTTTTCGCGAAAAAATCTACCATAGCTCGATGGGATTCTAACCAATCCATTCCAATAATTAGGTCATACATCCCGAGGGCAGTGACGTATACCTTCAACCTGGTAGTACACACTCCCAGGTCTACTAGACAATTATCAACGCTAGGTCCTACCACTTTTTTTTCCACTGAAGCCATCTCGATTTGTTTAAAGGCATCGTGCTCGTAGGCTTCCAACCCACTCTTTTCTAATGCAGATGGTGAAATGAAACTATCTGTAGCACCAGAATCAAATAAAATTTTAACATTGATATGATTTAGCGTACCTGATGACTCCACCACTGTGGATTGATGTTCTGCTTGGCGAGTAATAATTGTTGCATAAATCTGGTGGCTGCCACTTGCTCTTCCCATCGGGGCCTTTCCTTCTCTATGCACAAATCCTACTTGCAACTCTAGACAGTCACACTGGTAATGGGGTCCTCCACATCCCCAACATGTAACACAAAATTGAACCTGTGCACTACTCTGTGACGGTCTCTAAAATGAGTTCCTTCCCCTGGAACCCCTGTCCCTACTAGTTTCTCCTCGAGAAGGTCGTGGACCTGCCTGCGTCGTTGGTGACGACTGGGATGTTTCACTCACTGCCATTGAAATACCTGTGGCAACTATCATTGGTGAGACTCTATTACCATAAGGAGGTGTCCTAGAGATCCCTCCCCTGGAGAAGGTCCTAGGGGCCTTCCCCACGAATCCAGGATGATGTGGAAAGGTCGATCTCATACCTCCATTTAATTTCATGTGTTCCTCAGCATAACGTGCATTTTCAACTTCTTCCACTACTAAAGACGGTTTCCACATCCGTACCGTGGCCCTTATCTTAGGTTTTAACCCATAGACAAAGAGTTTCGCCTGTCATTGATCATTATCCATGTACAGAACATATTTTACCAATTCCATGAACCTGATCTCATACTCTTCCACGGTCTTGTTTCCCTGTACTAGAGCATGAAATGCTCCCACCTGTTGTTCCTCTTAGTAAGCTGGTAGATATTTCCTTCGGAACCTTTCCTCAAAATTTCCCCAAGAGACGGTGTCTGGGGTAAGGTGCAACTGCCTCTCCAGGTTTCCCCACCAGTTCAAGGCACTGTCCCTTAACTAAAATATGGCTATTTTCACCTTTGATGTGGATGCATAGTCTCTTAAGGCGAAACATCATGTCATTCCTTCCAATAATTCCTCTGCACGTTCACTAGCACAACCCCCGGCGAACTCTGGAAGTTTGATCTTCTGCAATTCTCTAGTGATGTCCTCAGGTGGAGGCCCTCCCCCTGAATCTCTCGACTCTTCAGGATTACCCATTCCAGATGGTGGGGGCTCCACTTCGATCCCTGCTGGCTGACGCCCCTTTAAAGTCTCATTTATGGCCTCCAAAGATCACAGAATGAGAGCTAATTCAGGCGATGGTGGTCGTGGCGTTGGCCTTCCTTGCGATGATGCCCCTCTGCCTCGATTTCCTCGAGTCCTAACCATCCTGTATAATTGAATCTGCATCAACCATAAGTTTTTCAGGGAGAGTCTAAGGAAATTCACATTTGCGCAACTTAAACTTGAAAACATAGGGTTAGGCATAAGTTTTTTTTACTTGTCTGTAAACAAACGTTACTCTCTTTAGGGTAAGTGGCTAGGTCAGGGTCGAAAGATTCTAAGCTCGATGTCTTCACCTAAGAAAACTACTGACTCTCTCACCTTAATCAACACATTTAACCTATCATTACTATCATGGCGCAGTGGTATACAGTCTTTGGTGAAAGCTCTATACTCAATGGATAGGTTGTCGGTTCAAAACTCGTCCGCTCCAACAAAAATTTGATCTAATACCTTTGGCACGATGAATCTCGGCCCTTTGTTAAGGCTCTAAGCTTGGTGAAGAGTTTCGAGGTTCGAAACCCTTTCCCATAAAATTTAATCTAAACCAAAATAAATTTTATAAGTATCATAATGTTATGTTAATTATTAAATATGTTAATGTTAATTACACATTTAATTAATTAATCATTCAAATCACTAGTTAATTAATTTTTGAATGACTAATTAATCACTAATTAATTAATTATTAGTATCAATGCTTTGAAATAAAATTAAAAATTAAAATTAATTATTTAAAATTAAAATTTAAAACAAAACAAAAAAAATTGTTTTAAATAATTAAAACCCAAAGGGTTAAAAATAAAATTAAAGTAACTAAAATAAAAGAAAATAAATAATAATAATAATAATAAATAAAATAAAATAAAATAATTTAAAATAAATAAATAAAAAATCAAAGTCGGGGTGGGTCCTCACATGAGGTCCACTTGCCCCCTCCCTCTTTTCTCGCCTGTCCAAACATAAAATAAAATAATAATAAAGAAAAACAATTACTCAAACCCTAATAAACCCTAATCCTGAACTTACTCCTGCGTTTTCTAACTCCAACACATGAGGTTTTCCCTATTCTTGCCACTCTGCCCATGGTCTTTCTCTCATGGCTTCTCCTTGTTGGGCATTTGATGGCTCGTAGCTTGGGTGTTGGTGGCGGTGGCCGCCATTGCCATCGCTTCAGCACAGCATCATACCTAACCGAAGGCTAAAGATGTAGACGGAAACAGGGCGAGCAAAGGTTTAGCTAACGACAAGATTTTGATGGCTCGTGGCTTGGGTAAATGATCGGACGGACTCCTTGAGCACATTACACAGCTTGTGAGCTTTTCCCTTGGCGCCAGATGCTTGTTTTGGTATTGAGACTGTGGGGTGCTTGATTCATTGTTTGATGTTTAGTTCAAGGATTTAGAGATTGGTCATGTACCCAATATATGTGTGTGTGTGTGTGTGTGTGTGTGTGTGTGTGTGTGTGTGTGTGTGTGTGTGTGTGTGTGTGTGCACGCGCACACGCTTGTGTTTGGCGGTGATGGATTGTATTTTGTTGCTCGAATTGGTTCTTATGCGCTTGTTTATCGGCTTGACTTGTGTTGTGTGTGTATGGTTTAAGAAGCAGATTTGTTGTCTACGTGTTGTTTATGTACTCCATTGAAATCCGTGGGTGGGATGCCTCTTAGGCTAGCGCTTGCACTGAGTTGTCGTGTAGTTTAAACTATCCAGAAGGGCTCGGCTCTTGTCGTGTAGTTTGCATTTGGATAATAAGAGGAAGGGCTTGACTCTTCTGCAGTTCTCTTATGTCCTGTCGTGTGCGCTAACGCGTAGTGAAAAAATAATATCGCCCCTTGGGCTCTTCATTTTGCCCTCCTGTTTGAACGTGAGGAAATGGTTTGTTTAATAAATTGTTGGAGACTTTTGTTCTTGTTTGGGAATTTTGATTAGGACAATACTGAACAGACTTTATGTTTCAATTATCTCTATTGAACAGACTCTTGATTTCTATTTAATTTTAGGGTTGTGATTGATAACGTCGTATGTGAAAATATGACATTGGTGAAGGTGAAGCTCTTGTCTTTCTCTGTCTTCTTAATTTCTGAATTCCATACTTATGAGGGTAATTTTTCATTGAACAATTGTCCCATCAAAACAACTTGTGGGCTTTAATAGGAATTGGCCCTCCGGCATTCAGGTTGAAGGCTTATGCCTTACCATGATGTCGAGTTAAATTGGGGGTTTTTCTTCTTACAGGTGGACAGTGCAAACAAGCATGGTATTCTGTTGGAGGTTGTTCAATTACTGACAGACTTGAACCTTAATATCAACAAGGCTTATGTTTCTTCAGATGGGAGATGGTTCATGGACGGTATGTTTGTAATTAATGAAATCAAGTTTATGTGTTTGTAGGTTAATACTCTTACAATTGTTTTAGTCCTTCCCTTGACAATCTATTCTTCTGTGGCAGTTTTCCATATCACAGACGAAAATGGCAACAAACTTACAAACAAAGGCATAATTGGGTACATTGAGAAGGTGCGCTTGATATTATTTCAAGCCAGATCTATAAATACACAAATATTTATATATCTAATGAGAGGTTCCTTTTTAAGCTTACATGTGCCCTAAATCATTCATTCCCTATTTTGTAGACGTTGGCAACAAACTCTTGCATTCTACCCTCATTTGGAAAATCAATAGGCGTGGAGGTAGCATCTAATCAACATACAGCAATTGAATTGACAGGCACAAACTGGTCGGGGTTACTATCTAAAATATTTGTGGTGCTCAGTGACCTAAAATGTAATGTTGTGGAGGCGGAGGTGTGGACTCACAACAATAGGTTTGTATGTCTTTTTTTTTTTCTTTTTTTTAACATAACAAAATTCCAGTCTGACAATATTTTCCTGAAGATTTCAGAAAGCTTTAATACCACATAAATTTAGTAGTTCACCAAAATGTTATAAAACCAAATTTCTGGAGTTGCGTAGAAGTAAAACAACAAATAAAACAAGAGGGAGAACCTCCTCACTGTAACAACCCAAATTTCTGGATTTGCGTAGAAGTAAAACAACAAATAAAACAAGAGGGAGAACCTCTTCACTGTAACAACCCAAATTGGCATAAAGACAAAATCGTACTGTGGGTGGTCAAGCCCAGGTTTCAATATTGAAACCGGGCTCTGATACCATGTGTAAAGCCCTTCATTAGGGATTCAAAGTTAAATGGTAAATTTGTAATCTAAATTACTTATGTTTGCATTACAACAAATCTATCTAATTTATGTTGAAGTTCTAGCAAATTAATCAGTTAAATATCAAATTCTCAAATTATACAGTCCAAAATAGTCACAAAACAGATTACACAACATATTACACATTTTCAATACATAGATACATATCATAACTTTCATTCTGAACAAAATTAATACTAGTAAAATACCTCTTGAAGAAGAAGTTTGTCCCTTTCTTTCATGTTGTTGCTAACTGCTTCAACTCGCTGAAAACTGCTTGAAACTGCTTGAAAACAGAATCTTTTCCTCCCAGCCAGCTAGGAACAGAGCCTCTTCGGCCCCCTAGCTCCAGGAATCCTTGCGGTTTCCGGGCCCCCCCGAGCCCAAAATTCCCAGCAACAAGTGCCCCCTGTGACATTCCTCCAACAAGCTCCTCCAGCAAAACCAGTAATGCAATCCTCCAATATGAAAATAATACTCTCCAACAAAAGTGGTGTCCTTCTCGAGTGTTCTTCTCCCTCCATTAAACCTCACCCACCTTATCCCCCATTAAATCTCAACTACCTTATCCCCCCTTTCATAAATGGGTCCATCTACCGATACAAAATAATAATTAAAAATTTATTAATATCTCCAAAATAAAATTTAATATTTTATTAAACTAATATTCATTAAACAAATATTTAATCATGATAATTAATTAAGAATTTATTAAACTAATATTCATTAATCAAATATTTAATCATGATAATTAATTAATAATTAGGGTTGTTACAAGGATGGCATAAAGATGTACAATCTTGGCTAAACTATTGGGGAATCGGGGAAGACACCATTTTGCAAAATAAGGATACTATTAAAAATATCATCAAATCAAAATTTAAGGAGAAAATGTGGTGTGATAAAGAGTTAGAGGAAAAAAGAAAATTGAGTTATTATAAGGATGTAATCAACCATAATCTAGAGTATCAAAATTATCTCTTTGTTTTGATAAGTGTAAAGAAAAAAATAAGCATGTTGCTAAGATAAGAACAAATCCTCATGTTGGGCATTGGTCAATTCCTAAAAGGTAGTAGGATGAAAGAGTGTGTAACCTTTGTGACACTAATAAGGTTGAAGATGAAAAACGCTTTCTCTTAGATTGGCCTATACCTAAGATTAGATCTTAATTTAAAAATATTTGTCACACTACCAACCTTCCTGGCATTTTAACTTAACAAAACTATGGTGATCTTGGAAAGCTTATCTTAATGCTTTTCGAGCATAGAAACAAAATTTTAAAGAAAAATAATCCCTTACCCTCTTAAGGTCCAATAAACCGATTCACTCTCAAGTCTCAATGGAGGTTGTCATCATAAACACATAATATTATTTGTTATTTTCTTTATTATGGTTTTAGTTTGAATGTTTAGCATTTTATTAATGTAAAAGAAAGAAATTCTATCAAAATATTTTTTAAATAATAATAATTTACTTTTAAAGTGTATGAGACAAGAGGAGAGGAGAAGAGTGGGAGAAGAGTGATGTATTTTATTAATATTATTAATATTATTGAAAATCCATTTTTAATTTGAGATTGATGAAATATTAAAATAGAAAAATAAAAATAAAATAAAAAAGATGCAAATTTCTTGGTATTTTGAGATTGATGAAATATTAAGATAAAAAAATAAAAATAAAATAAAAAAGATGCAAATTTATTGGTATTTAAAATATATCCACAAATGTATATATTTATGAGCATATATTTATATATATTAATGTTTTGTTTTTTTTTTCTTTTATTTTTAATATTTTTTAAAAATATTTTGATTATAATTACAATTTACATGTTATTATATTAATGTTTTGTTTTTTTCTTCTCTTTTTTAATATTTTTTTAAAATATTTTAATTATAATTACAATTTATATGTTATTCAATGCAAATTGGTATTTTAGAAAAAATCAAACTATTATTCTTTTTTTTAATATTTTTTAAAAATATTTTGATTATAATTACAATTTATATGTTATTCAATGCAAATTGGTATTTTAGAAAAAATCAAACTATTATTCTATTTTTTTAATATTTTTTTAAAATATTTTGATTATAATTACAATTTATATGTTATTCAATGCAAATTGGTATTTTAAAAAAAATCAAACTATTATATTATATTTAATAATGCTTTTTTTTTTTTTTTTTTAGTATTTTTTTAAAATATTTTAATTATAAATACATATTATTTAAAATAAATTATTATTCTTCCGATGGGGTGACACGTCGCGTGATTGAGCAACGCGGGATCAGGCCGGGACGCGATATTAATGCATCTACCAGCCACCATCCCCTCCGACTTTAACTCGACATGGATCAGAGCAGGTGCATTCAAGCGATGAGCCCCTTCGCGCAAGGGAAGGGTACCAGCCATCAGCGCACTCACCAGCAAGTTTTAATGGCCATGGCAGTCATGCTAGCCCACGTCCTTATCACCCAAGTCGATAGAGCAAAGCGCCAGTCGCTCTTTGCAGCCTCCGCTCCACTGGAACAGCAACATTGCAGCGGATTCTCCTCCACTCCACCGGAACAGTAGCAGCAATTTGTGGCCTTGCCCAAGCTCTGGAGCAAAGCGACACATCTGGAAAGAACCCTAGTAATCTACCAGACCCCCACCATGCCCAGAGCGAGAGGGAAGCCACGTAGGGGAGCGGCCTGGTATACGGCAGAATCATGACGCCAGAGGAAAAAGAAATTCGAGAAGGCAATAGCATTGGCAGCCATCCGAAGGCGAGCGACACCACACACGCCTCCAATGGCTTACGTGGAAGAAGTCATCCCGGAGGAAGGCCTGGAGAGCGTCCCCGAGCACACTCTGTTCACAGTGCCGGATAACTGGAACCCACCTTCGAAGTTTGGTTCAGACAGCAAGCCTCCACCTGTGAGCATTCCGCCTGGGCCCAACGCCACCAACCTAGAGGAGCCTTACCCTACCTGCTATGTTGAAGAGAAGGTCCCTCTTGAACCACCCATGGAGGCAGAGCTACAAGCACACAATCAACAAGCGCACACGCATCATGAAGCAGCCGAGCCCATCCCCCCGGTGTCAATTGAGAGCCACAGGCAGGAGCAATCACTCTTCGCTGATTCGGGGTGCCTCACTCTCATTTTTTAGTTGAGGAGTCTGTTGGATGATCAGATCTTTCGCCTCGCACGAATTGACCAGAGACTCGACCTGCTCTTCGCAGCTCACTCAAGAACTCTTCCAAAGAGACAATGCCCAATGTGTGCGCGGACTTATGCGTTTCCAGCAGGGTGGCGACAGCACGAGGACGAGGACAAGCGCGCAGGCTCAAAGGTTAAATGATGCTCTGGATTAGAATCTGTTTTTTCTGTTATAATTTAGGCTTCGGGCCAGTCAGCTCTTAGTTTTCTTAGAACTAGCTCAAGACATACAGCTTCAACTTCATGACTGATAATCCTGGTTTCCTTCGGGCAGGACGACACACTGTTAATTTTGTGTATTTTGTGAGATGGGTAACACATGGCAAGGGATGCCCAGCTGTCCTGGTTTCCTGTTTAGGCGGGATAACCGGCATCACAAATAGTTACTGTATTTTGCCTACGCTAATATAACAGGTCCCATCCTTTTTACTTAAAATATATATATATATATATATATATA
>ML812879.1:21698-42979 GCA_009831015.1 Picea engelmannii | reverse complement strand
TCTGACGCACCCACACACAGACATGCAAAAAATATAACACATACCCAACATTCTCCCACTTGTTGTTTTCTTTGCATCCAGGGGTCCACAGGATTATATAGTCAACAATCCAGGGAAGCAATGCCCACTGTTACTCTACACCAAGAAAACTTTTCTATGCTCACATAATTTGTCAATGAATCTGCAACATTCTTCAAAGTGTCAACCTTTTCCAGCAACACCTTCTTTTCTTCAACCATGTCTCTCACAAAGTGATATTGAACATCAATATGTTTTTTCTTTGAATGATAAGTTGTGTTATTTTCCAGGAAGATTGCACTCTGATTGTCACAATCTAATCTCACTACTTGTTGTACCAACCCAATACCTGAACACAATCTCTGTAACCATATTGCTTCCTTTCTTTCATGAGTGGCTGCCATGTATTCAGCTTCTGTAGTTGAGAGTGCCACTACAGCCTGTCTTTTGCTCATCCAACTGATTACTCCTCCAAATAGGTTAAACACATACTCACTTGTAGATCTTCTGCGATCTAGATCTTCAGCCCAATCTGCATCAACAAAGCCATGTATGTCCACCACTCTGTCCAATCCTGGTCTTCCTTGGTAGCACAATCCATAACTCGTAGTGCCACGAAGATACCCGAAGACCCTCTTTATTGTTGTCCAATGCTCCTTCCCTTGTTTTGACATATACCTACTCAAAACTCCCACTACATGTGCAATGTTCGGTCTAGTACAAACCATTTTATACATCAAACTACCAACTACACTGGCATACAGAACATGGGACATGTCCTCTTCTTCTTCATGTGTCTTGGGACACTGATCTATAGATAAATTTACACCTATATGAATAGGAACCTTGACCGGTTTACTTTCATGCATGTTAAACCTCTGCAATATCGTCTCAACATATTTCCTCTGATTCAACCAGAGTTTCATGTTTGCACGATCTCTTTTAATCTCCATTCTCAGAATGAAGTTAGCAGCGCCGAGATCCTTCATGTCAAATTTGGAGGATAGTTGTGATTTCACCTCCTTGATAACATCCATGTTATTTCCTACCAACAACATGTCATCAACATACAACACTACATAAATGAAGTGATTACCAACCTGCTTGGAATATATACAATGATCAGGCCTGCTTCTCACAAATCCTAATCCAAGGATGTATGTGTCAAACTTTTGGTACCACATCCTAGGTGATTGCTTTAGACCACATAGTGACTTATTTAGCTTATAGACAAGCTCTTTCTTTCCCTTCACTACAAATCCTTCTGGCTGCTTCATGTAGATTTCTTCTTCCATATCCCCATGTAGAAATGTTGTCTTCACATTCATCTGTTCCACTTCAAGATCAAAAGAAGCAGCAATAGATAAAATAAATCTAATAGATGTTAACTTGGCAACAGAAGAAAAAATCTCACCAAAGTCAATTCCCTCTACCTGGGAATAACCTTTTGCTACTAACCGAGATTTGTATTTCTCCACTTTTCCTTCTGTGTTAAACTTCTTCTTAAACAACCATTTGCTACCAACATATTTTCTTCCAGCTGGCAACTCAACTATATCCCATGCCTCACTCTTATCCAAGGCATCCATTTCTTCAACCATGGCCTTCTTCCATAGTTTACTATCCTCTAAATTCACTGCTTCCCTGATAGTTATGGGATCATCATCAGTAATAGATAAAGAAAAATTAGAACGAAAATCAGATGGACTATACCTTTCTAGTTGCCTTCTTTCCCTCACTGATCTCCTCAATACTAGGGTATGAGGTTCTTCTTCTTCTGCTTCATCTTCTTCAGATGATTTAGATTTTGCATCATCCAACTCAAGCTCTATTTTCTCAGGTCCATCTTGCCTTGGTAGGAATTCATGTTTGGACACATCTTTTACCTCTCTAAAAACAACATCCCAACTGTAAACAATCTTCTTAGTTTCTGGGTTCCAAAGCTTATAACCTTTCACACCATTTTTATAACCCATAAAGATACATTTTTCATCTTTATTATCTAGCTTACTCCTATTTTCCTTTGGAACATGTACATAAGCATCACAACCAAACACTCTGAGATGTTCAAGAGAGGGTGTCTTACCAATCCATACCTCATGTGGAGTTTTATCATCCAATGCTGATGAGGGTGATCGATTGACCAGGTAACATACAGTACCCACTGCCTCTACCCAGAATTCATGTCCTAACTCGGCATCACTAAGCATGCTCCTTTATTTTCCCATCAGTGTCTTGTTCATCATTTTTGTAAATCCATTTTGTTGAGGTGTGTATGGAGTAGTCTTCTGCCTTTCTATACCACACTTCTTACAGAATTCTTCGAATTCATTTCTGCAGAATTCTCCACCATTATCTGTCCTCAATACCTTTATTTTATTTTCTGTCTGATTTTCTACCAGAGCCTTAAACTCTTTAAATTTATCAAATACCTCAAATTTATTTCTAAGAAAATAAATCCATGTGTTCCTTGAGAAATCATTTATGAATGAAACATAATACACAGATTTACCTAGGGATGGAACAAGAACATGTCCAAACACATCACTGTGTATCAACTCTAAGATCCCCTTTTCTCTTGTAGCACCAGATGGGAATCTTACTTGATTTTATTTACCATATATGCAATGTTCACAAAAATCAAAATCCAGAGTGCAATTAGACATACCTTTAACCATACCTTTACCGTGTAGTGTTCAAAGGCCCTTTTCTCCAATATGCCCCAGTCTTTGATGCCACATCATGGTCTTCTTTTCAGGGACAATATTGGTCTTGTCTCCTTCATTTCTCTGCTCAAGAACAATAGAACTGTTACACCCATTAGTATAAGTGCTTCCCAACAAATTGTACAGGGTTCCACACCAAACTCCCTTCATCAACACCATTGCCCCTTGTACCATCTTGCAAGTGCCCTTTCCCAATACAATATCCACTCCTGCATCATCCAACTTGCTTACAGATATTAGGCTCCTAGCTAGTTTTGGAATGTGAAAAACCCTAGGGAGAGTTCTAATCCTTCCATCTTTTAACAACAACTTAACCCTTCCGCGTCCCATGATTTTGGTTGTTGACTCATCTCCTAGGAATACATCACCACCATCATATTTTTCATATTCACATAACCACTCCCTGTGAGGAGTCATATGGTATGACGCACCTGAGTCGATCAACCATACATCACGGTCTGCATGTGTGCCTGTAGATGCCATGTAAACATCACCTCCTTCTTCAGTGGAGGTTTTCTCCTCTGTGGAAGAGGTACTATCATATCCCTTTGGTTTATCAACCTTCTTAGACTTGCAATCTTTCTTATAATGCCTTGTTTTACCACACTTCCATCATTTCCTCAAAGATTTTTCTGGAGACTTAGATCTACCTGTAGATTTAGATCTCCCCCCGAAGACTTACCAGGATTCTTGTCTTAGATACGACTTCTTACAAATAAAGCATATGTACTATGACCATCCATGATTTTCCGCCTCATCTCTTCAGATAACAAGGATGAAATTGCATCCTCATACTTCAATGTAGATTGAGTAGTACTACCAATTTCTACAACTAGATTATCCCAAGAGACTGGCAAAGAACATAAAAAAGTAATACAGTTATCTTCTTCTGTAGTCATAATATTAACAAATACGAGTTCACTTACCAGAGTATTAAAGACATTTAGATGTTCTATCACAGAATCTCCATCTTCCATCCTAAGATAATACATCTTCTTTCAAAGAAATGACTTGTTTACTAGGGACTTTGATTGATACAAATTCCCTAACTTATCCCATGGTTCCTTGGTCGTAGATTCTCCCGAGACATTCAACAACACTGAATCTGCCAAGCAGAGTCGAATAGTACTCCTTGCTCTTTTGTCCAACTTCTCCCAATCTTCATTCGACATACCAGTAGGTGGTGTACTAGTAGTTTGTGTACTAGTAGGTTGTGTACCAGTCGACTGTGTGTCAGTAGGTTGCATATCGGTAGGTTGTGTACCAGGATCCACAACGATCCATTGTTCTTTGTCTACAAGAAGGTCCTCCATTTTGAGCTTCCATAGCTCAAAGTTTTTACCGTTGAACTTCTCTATCTCGATTCTAGAAGAGCTCGTCATTCCTCTTTCTACACTCGAATAACCACTTCAAATGCTCCCACTAAACCCAGGTTTATCACAGACCTAAGATAAACTTGATCTATCAAGACCGAGCCAAACCCTCAGCAACAAAGGCATCCCCCTAAAGCCAAAAACGAGCTCCGATACCACATGTAAGTTTTAAACCTATGAAGTAAAGCAATGCATATAGATTCTTAAGCAAAATAGAAATTAATCAATGGATCATACACATAGTACACATAAATTTACACTGGAAACCCTTCACTAGGAGAAAACTAGCCTTCCTTGGTGTCGCACCTTTCAACTCTTTATTATATTAATTTCACCATTCATCATACAATATATACAATGTTTTAGGTATTCCGTAGCTCCCAAAACCCTAATCCCTTAATCCGGGATTAATTTAGAAAACTGCTAAAAATAGAAAGATCCGCTAAAAATAACAAAAACCACCAAAAAAAATTCTAGGGCGCTACCCCGAACTCTACGCGTAACCAGGGGAGCCATACCTACCCCCCCCTGGGACCTTTTAGGAACCGTCCAGCACACATGACACAAAGAGCGAAGGAAGTTGGGATCGTCAGATGCAGTTGTCAAATCTAACGTGTCCACACACACATGCAAAGAATATAACACATACTCAACAATATATACCCTATTTTATATTTAGCATTGGCATTCCCACCCATAATATAAATCATTTGGTATTTACATAATACATTTTGATTTCGATGGCATCAAATGAATGGATAAAAAAAATCTATTTTATGGTTCTAACTTCTAAACCTTTGTTTTATGTGTATTGAATATTTTAATTTCTTGTATATTTAATCATTATTAACTTAGAAACTCATTGTATGATATATCAATATTTTGTATATGTTTTAATTTTTTTTAAATATATTTTATGTCTATATTTCATTTTGTATTTATAAGAGATAAAACATTTATGTATATCCCATAGTAAGTATTTTATGAATGAATGATGTAAGTACATGAATCACAAAATAAAAGTCCAAACACAACTAAATTAAAACATAACAAGAAAACAAACAAATAAAGTTTCTAACTAATAAATATAGCATATAAAAACATTTGTCTGTATTAAATTATGATTTAGATTATAATCACGTGCAATCATATGCACTCTTTGAACATTAGTCTTCAGCTTGATTCATACATAATGACCATGTATATGCTTTACGAAAAAGTTTGACTAAAACTAAAATAAACAAGAGAATTAGCTGTGAAGTCCCTGCTCCATTGAAAAAATTGAATTATTGAATCCATCCCAAAGGTAGCCTACAAGACGCATGATCTTCCCACACTCAGATGTGTGATTTTTTTTGGTATAACTATTATTATTAAAAAATAAAATAAAAGTTAAAGTTATATGTAACAGGCAACCCACGTTTTTCTTAATTCCGACCATTAAGACAATGCTGGAATAATTGTTTGGTTTTTTATGTGGTTAGCTGAAAATATGAAAAAGTCAATGAAATTACAAAGTAGAAATTAACTTTAACTTTATCAAATTCATATAATAAAATATGTTATAAGTCCAATAAACCAATCTATATATTAAAAATAATGCAATGAATTATTTATGAGTTGAGAGAAATTATATAATTTATTTATTTTTAATTTATATATAAAAAAAAAATGCAATGATTTATGAGTTAAGAGAAATCATATAATTTATTTTTAATTTATATATAATATAATATTTATTTTTAAATACAATATCTAAATTATTATAAATTGTATTTAATAAGAAAAAACTTCTTATTATATACTTATAGAAATATTTTTGTATTTTTCATATAAACCAACTTAAAAAATTAACTTTGTATAAATCATATTAATAAAATATATACCGTATTAATTAGACTTTTGATATAATACATGCTTTAAAAAGGAATGCAATGATCTATGAATCGAGAAGAACGTTGCCACGTCAAAAGCTATTCACTCCCTGATTAGACATAAGGAAAGGTTAAACTCTATTTTCTGGGCTGCCCCTGCTGTTATTCATGTTTTTACAGAACGAAGCTGCGCGCCAAATTCAAGTTGGAAGAAAAGCCGTGTGGAGACTGCCTTGTTCACTGCTTTTGCGAATCCTGTGCTCTGTCCCAGGAATACAGAGAAGTCAATAACAGAGGCTTTGATCCCTCTCTTGGTAGGTGAGAGTCAGGTCTACGTGTACTCATCTATTAGAGGAAAGTCGCATATGCATCTTACACCATGCATTCATTGTGAATATTCATTTTAAACAAATTTACTGTTTGTTAATATCATCTCAACAAAATCTATATAACACAACAAATTAAACCATTTCTGAAGACAATTTCATAGATAACATAACATCACATCAAAAATAACAATGTAGTCCAGGGGAGTGTCAAGGATAGCTTAAACTGAATTTACATGAGTACCATATTTTGTGATTGCAATGCCTGCAATCAGATTTATATAATTTTTCACTCTCTTACATGATCAACATTTGGTTAAGGGATTCTAGAAACTAATGGTTAGAATTTGACTTCAAATCTCTTTCACTCAAAAAAACAATTACATTTTGACTTCAGTTGCAAATTAAAAAAATCTAGTTTTCAAAGTATTTAAATCATTTGTTTCTCTAAACCATTGAATAAGTTAACAATTACATTTTGCAAATTAAAAAAATCTAGTTTTCAAGGTATCTAAATCATTTGTTCTCCTAAACCATTGAATAAGTTAATGTGTTTCCTAATGAACTTAACCATTTGAGCTTAACATGTAGAGATGGCATAGGATCATTGTGCATTAAGTAAAAAAAAGGACTAGACAATTTCTTAAACAAAATGATTCAATTTTTATTTTACATGCATATCAACTATGTCATTCAAACTAAAGTCTAGATGTATTTAATTTTTTCCATAACTATAGTGATACTGAAATAGACCCTTCAAATATTCATAATCTAAAATAGTGAGATTGGAATGGAGTTCCAAGATGTAGCATTTATTATCAAAATTACATTTTAGCATATGCAAAGGTTTAGGATGCCCTTCTTTCCATGAACACGACCATATAAGAAGAAGAAAACCAATTAAAATTCACATGAAGTTTTACATCAAATTCTTGTTATAAAGATCAAAGGAAAAAGGTGTTATTCTAATCTATATCATATAGAGAAGGCTTGTTTGTTTTCTATGCCTCAAATGCCCTAAAACAACTCAAGCTTCGGTCTCAGATGGTATTCACATTATTTAAGTCAATAATAGAACAACAAAACATTCAATATTGTCATATTCCCTAATTAAGAACTATTTGAATATGTTCTTAATTAGTTGGTATGTCTTGCTCTTAACCAATCAATAAACTAAACATTTTTTTCACATTATTTAAGTCAATAATAGAACAACAAAACATTCAATATTGTCATATTCCCTAATTAAGAACTATTTGAATATGTTCTTAATTAGTTGGTATGTCTTGCTCTTAACCAATCAATAAACTAAACATTTTTTTCCCAAGAAAAAAATTCTAGTAATTTTATTAGAGGTAACAAAATTACAAAGAGTAGAATACCATAAGGTATTTCAGTCTGTCTCTGAAGGGTCATTATACACATTGAGAATGATGTCTACTTCAAAAAAATATTCTATGAATGTGTATAGAATTAGAAAGAAGGAAAAGAAGAGTGTTTATCTTAAAGTAGATCAGGGGGATGCCCAACTCCCATGAAAACACCATCTATACTCGATAGGTATTATACAAAAAGAACAGGAACCCAAGAGTATCCAAAAAAAGTGCCAGTTGTTATAGAGTTATTAACCCCCTAACTATTGAGCCATCATCTCCTAAGAGGTTACCTATCCAATTCAACAACTTTCATCACTTCTTCCCTGAGTTTCCAACCTAATTTCCACTTGGTCGCCCTTTTCCTTCATTAAGGGTGCAACCAAGAGGTTTGGTCACCCTTTCTGGCCTGCCAAGGAGTGACCAGTCGCCCTGTCTGTGTGTCTAGGGAGCGACCAAGCCTAGAAACTCCCATTTTTGGACTTGGTTGCAATGGATGAGACATTCCACTGATTTCTCGGGGTTTAGTCTCGAGAAGGATTCCATTATGAGCTCCAGGATATTATCGTAATAACCATATGGAATTATCCCTAAAGCCCTATAAGAACCAATCAATTTCCCATGGGAAGGAGGAAGAAAGAACTAGTAAACTTATGCTACAACTTTGGCTACCAGATTTGGGCAAGGAACTTGGAAAGAGATTGTTGCATCAACTTCTCCATTTGTAAGTTGTAATGTTGTTTCAGTAATTAATAGAAGGTGTATTGGACGTTTCCCTCTATTCAATTTCCTATTTACTTGCATGTATTCATTTGGATAAACTTAATAGAGTTATGTGTTATAATCTATTAGTAGATTTGTCATTGATTGTATGCATCTACTTTGATCTTGGAAAGGATCTTGTTTCATTGTGTGCAAATCGTCGTTGTCTCTTGGAACAGGAATAATCTTCACACAAGAAATCAATCAGGAGCGCGCAGGGACAACCTTCAGAAATCAGGTATGCTTCCTCACTACAAAGACTCATATTTACCTTTCACATATAGATCAGACCTTGAAACTCCCATAGATTGCATCTCTATCTCTATCTTAGGTATAGGAAGAACCTAAGGGAGCTCATCTCCTGCAAGGCTCAAAATCCGTACAATAGATTGGTGACCATACTGGTGAACGCCCTTTATGTGTTTTCTTCCTTCTTTATGCATTTTATTTCTAAGATATTCATCCACTTAAGTGTCATGATCATATTTCCAGCCTTTGTTGCAATCTTTCCTAAGTTTAGTCGAAGAAAGCTCTACCTTGGATCTGATGGATCTCATCAAGATCTAGATTTTTTCCTTTTCTTTTCGGTCACACCGTCTTAATGTACACAGAGAGACCCAAGACATTTTGGTCTCCCTTTTCCTTCCTTGGGGGAGCGACCACCTCTACTCCTAGCCTAACCAAGAGAAACCATACCTTCTCGTCGCCATGTTCCTCTCACTGGGGGAGAGGTCGGATCGCTATGTCTCCCCTTCTAGGGAGCGACCATCCTTTTGAAACCCTTTTTTGGAGAGTTTTCCTGCAAAAAAATTATTCAGTTCCATTTCCACTGGTCTCCTTCAACACTCTAGACATGTCTTAGACCTATCTCATTCATTTTGCTTCAAATCCTTTTGAAATCTATAAAATTTCTCTTCTCTTTTTTGCCATCTCATGTGATTGATGGGTACAACCAAAATCACCTAGTCTAATCCCTTCAATTAAGTAGAAGGCTATGAAATATGTTTGAGAAGATTATTTTGCAAAGTCTTTCATTTTATTGTGCAAGCCTTTTTTTCATTAGTTTGAATGCTTGTTGTTTCCCAAATTATTTGGAGAACCCTTCAAACTATTATCTAGACTTGAAAATGTTTGTGTGCTTAAAGTTTGCATGTTTGTTCTTTCTTCTGACTTTTGCATTCACTACATAACATTGTTGATCAAAAGTAAGAGTTTAAAGGAAAATTTTGTTTCAATTTTCATATAGTTTGAAAAACACACATAAAATAAATAAATAAATAAAATTGTCTTTGGAGTACTTTAGAATATGGTTGAAACAATTTGTGTTTAGTTAGGAATTTCAAAAATAATCCAATAAGTTTGGTTGGAAAACTGTCCCTTTTCTCATTTACAAGAATAAAAGTGAATCAGTATGCATTAGGGTGTTCTTACATAAGAAGCAAAAAGAAAAGCACTCTTCTCCCTCCCATAAATAAGATTCATTGAAAAGAGAATTGTTGAAATTTCATTATTTTACACCTATTCGAAGTTGAGTACTTTCACCTCACAAGTTTCACTTCCATGCAACCCTTTGAGTAAAAAACAGCTTTAAAAACGAACACACGCAAAATAAAATTTGCTAGACTTTTATTTTCTAAGAACACCAACAATAGTCCAGGTTTAGGGTCTTTGGACTAAGACAAGTGAATAAATTGTCCAAGACCACAAAAACAAACCATAGAACACTAAATAACGCTTAAATCCAACTTTTGTATAGGCATAGTAGGGAACCCCCTCTCACACATGGGTTAAACACGAGGTCACGTTCGACTGGGAAACTGAGATTACCCCTCCGAGGCTTAACCAAATGTAGTGGAACTATAGTATATTGGGGATTCTTCTTTAGAATTGGTAGTTTTCATTTGGTCTCGGAACTTCGTGAATCCTGAATCTGTTTGAGGTCCTTTGGATCTTTTTTCAGTCCTCTTGTTCTCAGTCCTCTTGAGGAATTTCGGACTTGATATCCTACCCATAATGTCAAAACCGACTGTTGACTATACTTTCTTGGAGGCTGACTGTGATTTGGTAACCTTAGTTACCATAATATTTAGGGATTTTACACAAGGTGACGGCGAAGGGGAGTCTTCGTTGTACCTAGATCAAACATTGGTCAAACTCACTTGGGCCCACTAGAGGGAAACCCACGGATAGACCGCCGGGGAGCTTGCACCAAGGTGTAAGTCTGTTAAGTAGGCCTCCAACGCAACTACTCCACTCGCTCACCCCAACCCCTTCTCATGTGTTCCTGTGATGTTGGATTTCATCACCAACTAGTGAGCTCATTGTGAGAAGTTTTGGTTTGTTTGCTTGATTCCTAGATTTATTGGCACATGTTTTTTATTTTCTTTAGTTGGCCTTAGGAGTGTCATTGTCATAATTTAATCCTGGCTAACCAATATTTGTGTAGGTCTCGGAGGATACAAGATTTTCCTCCTTTACATTGCAAACCCTTGCCTCCTAACTCACCCGAAGACCATCCTCGAGAAGAACTCCATGAGGAAAATGACTCTCAATATGGAAGTATTATTATTCCTTTGATTGAACGCCCAGAAAGAACCAATTTTCAAGAGGGCTTCGTCCCTCCTATCAATCCACCCTTGGTGTACCCTTTTGTCCCATCCTCATACGGGTAAACTCTTCTGGAGAACCTGAAATCAATATTGATTACCCTCATCTACCACATGTACCTTGCAAAGATGTCGTGAACATGGAATCCCAACAACTCCATCTGTCAGAAGGATTCACCACACCACCACAGGTTTCTAGTCCATCCAATCTGACCCAGACTCCTGAACAACCCTTTGGCCATGACATTTTCAATCGGTTAGATACAACTATTGACTCATATTTCAAACTCTTTCATCGATGTCCTTCACATGCCTCTTCACATGCTCCCCATCCCCCCACATCTGGAATCTCCCATATGTTTCAAATTTATTTCCCTCATCCCTCCCCCATCCACTCTACATTACAACAGGCTCAACTGAACGTTGTCTCAACCCAAACATTGACATTGAAATATGTATCACAATTTGTCCCAACCATCTTACTTCCACCTTCAAGAAGCCAACCTTCTACACCCCCCACTAGGGGGAAACCTCTATTTACCCCACTATTCTTTGGAGGAAATCCAAACCTTTTCAAACAACAACCTTCGACGGTAGGATTTCCTCCCCAGGGAAGTAAATTAATGGTTTTAGGACAACACACATCTACGAGCCAACCTTTCCCTGGGGGAAAACCCATGTACTCAAGGAAAACATTTGGTCAACATCCAGTTGGGGGGCAACCCTCGAATTCCAGATCATTTTCAATGGGGGCATACCCTCCCATCGGGAGCCCACCTTTATTCAATTGGGGGAAACCCCCCGCCACAAATCCATACTCTCTCTAGGGGAAACAATCAACTAGGGGGGAACCCCCAGCTATCGAAAAACAACCAACATGGGGACAAACTATTCCTTCTACCACCAACCTACTATTAGGCCACCCTTACCTAGGAATAGCAAACATTGTATGGAACCAACATCAATAACTCGTCAATCCTACAATTTCCACTCAACCAGGAGGAGGACCACCCCATGGTGAAGGGGGACCACCCCATGGTGAAGGGGGACCACCCTATGGTGGTGGACCCCCTAGAGGATCTCCCCATGGAGGAGGACCCATTGGGGGACCACCCTATGGCGGCGAACCTCCTGAAGGACCACCCTATGGAGGAGGACCCCTTGGGGGACCACCCTATGGCAGACCTCCTGGAGGATCAACCTATGGCAGAGAACCCCCTAGGGGACCACCCTATGGAGGAGGACCCCCTAGAAGACCACCCTATGGTGGAGGACCCCCTGTAGGACTACTTTATGGAGGAGGACCTTCAGAACAACCTCCTCATGGAGGAGGACCATATCACCAACCTCCACAAGTCAATAAAAAACTCTCGTTCTTGACAAATTTAGATTTGTCATATATTTCACGATTGACTAATGACCCCATATGCCATTCCCCTTTTGGCCCCCCATTCCCGCCAAACTTCCATCAAACATTCTGAAATTCGACGAAAAAACTGAAGAAGATCCAAATAATCACGTGATGACTTTCCATTTGTAGTGTTCTTCAAACTCCTTGATGGATGACTCTATTTGATTACGAATTTTCTAGTGAAGTCTTACAGGATCAACAACTAAATGGTGTATAGAAATGTTGTGTAACTCCTTTGATGACTTCAATTCCTTTTCCATGGAATTTTTGACACACTTTCAATTACCTATCCGCTATGAGACTGGTACTGAGCTCTTAACCTCATTACGCCAATCAACTTCCACCCATATTTCATATCACATTCATGAGTGGAGGCGTTGACAATGATTAATCAAAACCACAATCCTGGATCAATTATTTGTTGATTGGTTCACAAAGTCTCTTTTGCCACATATAGCTCGAGATGTCTCCATGGGAGGCACTGTTACTGAGGAACAAGCCATCAATCGATCCCAGTACTTATATTTGGTATACACTCAATCTGGCACATTATACGACCTGATTCATAATGTTCCTCGATCGTCGAATGATCAAACCAAACCCACTCCTGGACCACATGTTGATGGTATGATTAGTCATGTTTCCACAAATACAACCAGTAATATGATTGGGAAACATAACCAATTGACTAAAGCTATCAATACTAGCTCATATGTCCATACCAGCACTCCAAGTAAGCCCTCTTCCCAAACCTCCGAGGTTAATACAGTGCAATCAACCATGCCCAAAAACCCGCAGAAATGTGGAGAAAAAAGAAGGGTAATAATAAAAAGAAAAACTATTATGAGCAAGCGGGCCCCAAAACCCAAGAAAACAACGTTGACGGAAAGAGAAAACAAAAGGCTAAATATCCCTGCATGATTTGTAAAGAGGATCATTTCACTAAAGATTCTCCTTGTCTCGTTGAAATTCATCAATATCTCGAGCAAGGGACATCCTCTTATACACCTGCGGTTTTAACAAATCCTCNCCCCCCAGCAACAACAACTTGTCACGCAAATGCAAGCACCCCCACCAGGGGGCAACCCCGAGTCCCATCAATGAATATCTTGATGGTTAAATCTGTGTCCATATCTACTAGAGACAAGAATTACGATTCTCCAAAAGGTGATTCTTTACCCAAGGATTCCTCCTCAACTATCCCACCCAATGGCCCCCTCACACTAGAGAAGCCAGCTATTGAACCTACCTTACGCCCTCCAAAGGTATTACTTCATCGAACTACACATAATCCTAACGCTCGGGAAGCCCAACACTATAGTATAGTAGAAGATCTTTCCCAAGCCCCTTGTACCATGTTGGCACTCAAAGTACTGCAATCCTTCCCTATGCAACTTAAATCCTTATTATCAACCATTGGTGGAATTGACCCTGCAAAATCCAATGGTATTTCCTTCGACACGAATTTCAATTAATCCCACCTATCACACCAATTAGCATTACAAATCATTGTTCGATCTCTCAATAAAAATATTTTCTGAACAATGCTCGATGAAGGCGCTGCAACATGCATCATGTCCTTGACATGTTGGAAAGCTCTTGGTTCTCCCCAACTTACCACATATGAAACCATCCTCAAATATTTTGACGAACATTTTTTCAAACCCCACAAAATTCTCCCGTCCTTACCAGTTGAACTTGCGGGAAAAACTATTTTGGTAGAAGTTCAGGTGATCGACTCCACACTCGACTGCAGTTTTCTTTTAGGTCACACCTAGTTTTATGCCATGAAGGTAGCTGCGTCTAGCGTCTTTCGACTTTTCAAATTCCCCCACCAAGGGAAGATCGTCACTATAGACCAACTAGACTTTTATACACCAGATGTGTGAATCAATCCTAATGTGAATGTCCCTTTTGTAAGAGAGTATTCTTCGGGATGTGAAAGCATCGGGGTAGGAATTTACCCCTCCTTAATGGGGACTTTTCCCCTTCCCCGACCAGAAATCACCTGAACATTCTCCATTAATATGATATTTGTAGTTATCGATACACCCATCGGTTACAATGACACCTGGGTAATCCCTCAACCATCTATTATAGAATCTTATGGAGACACCATGCCACTATCACCAATAGAGTTGGCATATTCAGTAATATAATCCACAGGAGAATCTCATGATTCTTGTTCTAGTCTCCTACTGGATGAGGAACTAGATCAGTTTTCCTCTCCCTATTGGGTTAACCATACTTCAATGTCCCATGACTTTCTCAACATCGTCCTTCCTTCAGACGAATCCATTATGGAAGTCATGACTTTACAAGATAAACCTTGGGAAGATTTTCACCATCGATCCTCCTTCCTTCCCTTTGGAGAGAAGAAAGAAACCCAAATACAAACCCTCATTTCAACTGATATTCAAGATCCATCCCTTTTACCTTCCACATCATATCCCATTTTGTCTGAAGGAAATTTGGGAAATATTTCCAAAACCATTTCAATCGATATTTCAGTTAAACCTGGGGTTGTGTAAAACATCCAGATAGGTGCATATTGTTCTCCTGAAGAAATTGAAGCTTGTACTGCTCTATTCGAATAATTGTGTGACATATTCGCCTAGTCCTATGAAGATATGTTAGGAATCAACCCATGAATTATTGTCCATGAAATTAAAACTTACCCCAAAGCCTGTCCAGTTCGATAACGGTTAGATACCTAGTTCATCCAAGGAAAGTTGCAGCAATTAAGGAAGAAGTTCAAAAATTATTGAATGTTGGTTTTATTTATCTTATGCCCCTAATTGAATGGGTGTCCAACATCATACTAGTTAACAAAAAGAAGGGAACCGTTTGAGTATGCCTTGATTATAGGGACCTCAACAAGGCCTGTCCTAAAGACAATTTCCCTACCCCTTTCATCGATCAAATCATCGATGATTGTGTTGAATGTGAATTCTTCTCATTTATGGATGGCTTCTCCAACTATAATTAAATCGAAATTACTCTGGAGGACCAACACAAAACCGCCTTTATCTTCCCGTGGGGAACTTTCGCATATCGAAAGTTACTATTCGGTCTTAAAAATGTTGGTGCAATATTCCAGCGGGCCATGTCTTACGCCTTTCATGACATCAAACATATCGTACAACCTCACTTACATGATCTCCCTGCCCTGTATCCCAAGAGATCTAATCATGTAGATCACCTATGCCAAATATTCATACGTTGTCGATATTACAACATTCGCTTGAATCCACACAAATGCACTTTTGTCATGGAGTTAGGTCATTTACTTGGTTTCATTGTATCCAGGTTTGGGATCATAGTTGATCTACTTAAATTTGAGGCAATCATCAACTTACCCCCTCCCACCTACGTAATCCAACTTCAAAGTTTGCAAGGGAAAAAGAACTTCCTTAGATGCTTCATTGTCGATTAAGCCGAAATCACCAAAGATTTCATGCGATTATTGAAAAAGGGTGTACCTTTTATTTGGGATGAACAGGACCAGTGATATTTTGATCATTTAAAGCATGTTCTTACATCCACGCCATTACTCAAACCGCCAAACTACAATAAATATTTCATCCTATACTTGGAAACTTTTGGTACCACCATTGGAATGGTATTAGTCCAAACCGACGATCAACATAACAAACATGTTATTTATTATCTTAGTAAGGACTTAGTTTGTGCCAAACTTTTATATCCCTATGTTGAGAAGTCGGTATTGACAGTTGTATACGTTGTCCAACGATTTCGGCATTATATTCTGCTCCGAACCACCATTGTTGTCTCTAACATGAACCCAATGCGATATATTTTCTCATGCCAGATATTGGGGGGTAGATACTCTAAATGGATCATCCTGCTACAGGAATTTGATCTTTAATTCTCCACCCTTAAATCCAAAAAATCCTTGATTTTCGCAAAATTAATGACCGATCTTTCTCGAGTCTTTGATAAATATGTGGTACAAGATTCGTTGCCCAAAAAATATTTGTTTCTCATTGACTCGTTCGATCCTTGGTATGGAGACATATTGATTCATCTCCAAACCCAAATCTTTCATCCCAATCTATCTAAAGATGATCGTTGTCACATATGCCACCGATCCCGAAACTATCTCATCATCGGTAATATCCTTTATCGTCGCAGAGTAGATATAGTATTACTCCAGTGTTCCATCCATTCTGAAGTTGAACGAATCCTAAATGACTGCCACTCTGGAGTATGTGGTGTTCGTCTGTCTCAGTTAGCCATTGCCCAGAATATTTTATGCCCAGGCTATTTTTGGCCCACATTTTTTAAAGATTGCATTAATACGGTACAAAAATGCCACCCCTGTCAAATATTTTCCAAAAAAATGCGCACTCACCCCACTCCTTTACATCCAGTCGTTGCAGTTATTCTGTTCGCTAAATGGGGCATCGATTTCACCACATATAAACCTCCTTCTACCACCAGTCATAATTACATTATTGTGGTCGTTAATTATTTCACAAATTTTGAAGAAGCCATGCCTACCTTTTCTGATGACGCCAAGACTATCGCCTTGTTCGTATTCAATCATATCATCGCACATTTCAATGTGTCTAAATCCATTGTGACCAACCATGGATCACATTTTTGCAATAGCCTGATGAAAAAATTATCTACTCTATTGCATTTTGACCAAGAACAATCATCTCCCTATTATACTCAAGTAAATGGCCAGGTCAAGTCCATCAATAAGGTACTAAAAAAAATGCTCCTGAGAATGATCAGAAAACATAAAACCAATTGGAATTTAATGTTATTCCTAGCCTTATGGGCATATTGGACCTCTGCCAAAATTTCCACTAACTTCACACCATTCCAACTTGGTTATGGCTTGGAGGCAGTGTTACCCATCGAATGTGAAATCCCTTCCCTCAAGCTATCCCTCGAACTCCTACCTAACACTTCTTCTGAAGAAGAACGACTCCTATATTTATCCTGCCTTGATGAGCGACGTCGCGAAACCATCATGGCCAATGAGTCTCATCAAAAGCACGTCAAACACCAATAGGATCTAAAAACACGCCCTCGAACCTTCTCGGAATGTGATTTAGTTTTGGTCTACGACCAAGACTGCGACAAGTTAGGTGTAGGTAAGTTTGAACCCTTATGGCATGGCCCCTATATAATTACACAAGGAACCTATGAGCTAGCAGAATATTAAGGAAATCCATTATCGAAGCCCCGCAATAGGATCTACTTGAAAAAGTACTACGCATAAGCCTTGCACTATCTAGTGCTTTTGTACTATATGTATTATGGTGTGCTATGGTTGATTTTGTTTTCCCTTTTTTTGACATTCTTTGTCAATCTGTTTATCCTACTTAATGACTTGAGTTGCAGATGTTGTTGTTTCCCTAACCCTATTTTGGATATGCAGATGGAGCTAGTTGCACCTCTCGGAATATCGCTTTCGTTGCTTGGGTAATAATTTCACCCACCAACGACATATTAAGCTCTAGGGGCATCTATCTCGGCCCTTCAACGAACACTGTTGCAGAATACAATTTCATTATTGAACTTATGACTGAAGCATCCACTTTGGGCATATGCCACTTGATAGTACGCCTAGATTCTGAGCTCGTCGTTTCACACCTCAACTCAACTTATTATATTCGACATCCTATCCTTTTTTGGAAATATTTGAGGGTACGACTGTTGGAACAATTATTTCATTTTATCTTTTATGAACATATACCAAGACAATTCAATTCTTTAGTTGACTCACTAGCAAATTTCATTTTGAATTGGCATCTACTTCATTAAAAACACCACATTCAACATTCATTATATAAATCACTATACACATCATCCATCACATATACATAAGAAGGAATAAAAAAATCCATATGTTCATATATATATATACAAAGTGTGTCCAACAACATCCAAAACCAGTATAACATAACAAAATTGGGCTATCCGCCCATACATCTGCAAAACAAATATGCATCAAATTCCATCAAACTAAAAAGAATTGATCATCACGGGGGGCCCTATAGTCATTATAGCATATCACATCTCTCGCGGCCTTCCGTAGAAGGATCCCGAATCGATTCCCCACACCCACTACATTTCTCTGCATACGCAAAGGTATGTCATCCATGTGTGGCATTGGAATCCCAACAGTCAAGTGCTCGATATTTTCCTCAAGATCCTCTAATATCTCTAAATCGACCCCTATACCTTTTTGTTCTCTGCAAACACCTAATTTCTCTCCTCACCTATACAACAACGACATTCCCACCAGATGTACTGATGCACAATCTACACATCAAAAACTATTTGTAATGTTACACACAAAAACATTTGTATATAACAAAATCACAAAAACATCAAAAATACCAAAAATACTGCAAATTTATCTTTCTTACCAAACTCATCATTGAACCTTTCCCCCTCAGGGATAACCATATCAGGATCATCATGATAGTCAACTCCATGATACGCGTAATCATCCACCACCACTATCACTATCCGTCGATCCAACCATCGGAAAACAAATTCATCAAACTGAAACTGTGTCCCCCCCCCCGAGTCAAGACATCATATATGTTCATTTCTTCATCGTCGGATCCCCATCCTCTGGCACTACATCCCATGGAAATGATGAAAACACCCACTAAAATAAGAAACATAACAATATGTATCCATAGCCAAAAAAATTCTAATGCACATCTCATTTGCAATGTTTGTCATTCCCTTCTATAGAATTGTTGTCGAAACTATCTTGAAATTTGACATGGAATAGAATATCCATGTCAAATTTCGGTGCATACAGAAACATTTTGAAAAAAATTCAACAATGGCCCCATTCACAGGTCATTGTTTCCCATCATGTACTCTAGCCCTAGTATAATTTCTTTTTATATTTGTTTCCTTTAAAATTCGACCGAGAAAATTAAAAGGAAACGAGGACGAGATGAGACGATATATAGAGTGGGTTTGTGAGTGATCTTTGAGTATAAATATGAATGAATGAACTTCTCTTGGTTTCGAGAATAATTTATTCTCTACTAAACAAGGCCAACCACATGAAGGTGGAAGCTCATATGGCCCCTCCCCTCCCTCACATCGCTCTCAATTCCCCAATACCCAATCTATAAAATAGAAAATGAACAAAAGCAACATAGTAATCATGCATAGAAACTACCAAAACAAAAATTAAATAAAACTTAAAAAGATGTAATTAACACACATAAAAAATTATTTAAAGAGAATAATTCATACAAATTAAAATATATAGTTACGTACCTCATCGACCAACACAACATTTGTATCATCCTTATTTTGTATCTTCTTCTTGATCATCCAACTCAACATATGTATCAGCATCCATTTCAGAAACAATATTGAAAGGATTGATGATATCATCATCATCATCAATGTCATTTTCGAGCATATCTTCATCGATATTATCATCAAGAATTGGCGCATTGTCTCCTACGTCTGGTTCATCCTCTCCATCTTCTTCATCTGTCAACCCATATTCTTCCTACTCTAGATCTACATCATCATCTTCTTCAACATCATCTTCTTCATCTACAGTATACTTTACTGGCCTTCCTCTTGGATCATATCTAACAACAAATAACCAATCCCTCTTACTTGGAACCTTTGAGTAAAATACTTGTTCACATTGACTTGGAAAAACATAGCGGTCATTTGTTTTTTCAAAAACTGTCGTTTTAATCATCGGAAATACGTTGGCATGTTGAATAACGGTTATTTCCTCATCATGTTCATGCATTCGTAACCTATACCATTTGACATCGAACAAAACTAATTTGAAGGAATTAAAGTCACACTCAATTATATCATTCAAAACCCCATAGTATCTATTTTCATATTCTCGAGAACTTCTATCACTCCTAGAGGAAACATTAGTGACCTAGAATACTGCAGTTATCCCATTACCATAAGTTTTTCCGGTCTCATCCAACGGTTTGATGCGAAATTTATGACCATTGCACCACATAGCCTTGTGGTGTTTCAACTGCAATATGCCAGACATGTCAAAGATGCATTGTCAATTAATAATAAACAAATTTATATAACTTGGAAAGTGTAATATGAAAAAATAAAAACACCTACAGTCACATTAATATAATATAAAATAACTAAATAAAATGGGTGAATTTGCATTCCTTTCCATCTTTAAAACAATATGCTAAATCTATTTCCCTCTACGCAACATCGGAATCTCCATTACGACGAGCTTCTCTAACCAATTTAGACAGTTCTTTCCATGATAACCTATCGCCATGAATTTCTTTACATCTATCAATCCATACCTTCATCCAGTCAAGATTGTTTACAATGTATAAATGTAGTGCATCCCAATCTTAAGCAACTGACCGATAAAAAAATCACAATTCACCAATATTAAATATTAGTTATAACCATGGTAAATACTAATAAATTATGAAAGAATAAATATTAAATGAGTATGATCATATACTCAAAAAAACGAAAAAATATATATATTTATTAAAAATATCCACAATTTAATTACCTCTTAGTTTCTTCATTGTACCTTTCCCCAACAGTTGTTGCCTTTCAAAATTTTTGATGGAGTTCACATCCCAAATGCAATCCACTGCATGCATAGCTTGCACTGTTAATTTGGGAATATATTGACTAATATACACCATGGATTCATATACCATATATCCCTCCACCATAGAACCCTCAGGACGTGCTCTTTGTCTAACCAAAGCCTTCAATGATTTCAAGTGCCTCTCCACCATCCACATTGACCTTGTGTGTACAGGTC
>ML812879.1:0-21648 GCA_009831015.1 Picea engelmannii | reverse complement strand
TTCTGCATTTCACACATTAGCCGAGGAATTTCTCTCTTCCAATACTTTATATCATCTTCATGGATTTCTTTCAATGACAACCATCTACAGATCATGACGCAAGAAAATAACATGTTTCAACAAAACATAATACATATTACATTACAAGTAAAACACATGTCATTAAGTACAACAAAAAATTGAATTGTTTTTGCATATATATTGCAAATACTTACCTCATGTATTTTCCAAGATCATATATAACTTGTTTGACGTTGTTGTCAAAGTCGTTTGGGAGATATAGAGGTAGAACATACTATAATAATAAAAATGAATCGTTACTTGTTCATAACTAGACAAAAAAAAAATTTAAAACTCAAAAAATGTATACGACCAATATATAAATATGAATACTAAAATGATTAATTACCTTAATGAAGGTATGCCAATCATGTGTTTTTACCCCACCAAATTCACCTTTCTTCGTTAAGATATTCTTTATGTTTGAACAAAAACCTAAGGGAAATTTAATTTTTTGAATGACCTCTTTTACACCATTGCTTTGTTGCTCTATTAATAACAATGGAAGGTTATTTTTGTCTCCATATTTATTTGAACGGATCACACTTTTCATTGCATTATTGGCTTCCCAAATGTCATTACAAATTTTAACAATTTTTTCTTTATCCCTCCTACCATCTATGATTCGCCATAATGTTTTTGTCACATTCTTCCCGATATGCATTGTATAAAATAAATGAACTATTTTTAGGTCCTCATAGTAAGGCAACCTCATGAATTGAGTGGGATAACATTTCATTCCTCGTGGAAGCCCATTAATATTACCTTCACGACGATGACATTGATGAAGCATAAAAAAAATCAGAACACTATTTATCAAATGCGGTAAAATAAATTGAATAATTAAAATAAAATTTCAAAACATGATTCCATTTACGATACACAAACAAAATGCGTACCTCGAGGATTAATTTTGTCATATGAAAACTTCCATAGGTGAGGTGTCATTCTTTGTGGTTTTAGTCCAGTCTCTTGTTTCCCATTGAAAAGATATTTTTTGGTAGTACGATACTTATGGTTCTTAGAGAGGAAGTGTCTATACTCATCAAACACCTCTTTTCCTAAACTTTTTGACCGACAAGATTTCATCTTAGGACCACAAACTAGACATGCAAATTTATCCTTTGTTTGAAGACCTGCAACAGATGGATTAATGTGAATTATTAATATACGAAATGATTATTTAAACAACATGCATGATATATTCAATTAATTATATACTATTCAAGCGTGCAATATGGAACTTTACATACCACAAAAATGTGTTAGTCCTAGGGCATCATGAATTGTCCGTAAAAGTATTCCACAACATTGAAATCTCTTTTGCCCAATTGGTTTACAAACATCATACATAGTGATTCCCTCCCATAACTTTAGTAGCTCGTCGATAAGAGGCTCAATATACACATTCATATATTTAACTTGGTACTTACCTAATTGTTTGAAATTACACGAAATTACTACCATGGTATGTATATATACGTAAATAAATAAATAAAATATGTTATGCAAAAAAAGAGAAAAATGAAAAATTTACATTCAAAAAATTAATGTAAACAAATATCTGGAATAATCATTGTCAACATTATGTGCTCCCTCTTTATTGACATCCAAGGAGGAATGTTATTGTTGATAACAAAAATAGGCCACACTGAGTCAACAAACCTAAGCTCTCCAAATGGATTAACATCGTCAGTTGCCAATGAAAACATAACATTACGAGGTTCATCTATAAATTATGGCCATTTTGCAGCAATTTCCTTAAATGCATAACCATCTGCAGGAATTTGAAGAACACCATCTTCAACTCTCTTTCGTTCATGGTAATCCATAAACTGTGTTATGATTTTGCACCTGAACAGTCACTACAAACATGGAATTATGGGAATATGTCAGAGAACCTTTCGAGGGACCATTTTTGTTAGTTGATCAGTTCGATATCTACTGATACCACATACCGGGCATTTTGTTTTCGACGCATGTTGTCCATAATATATAATATGATCATCAAAACATGCATCTATACTTTGATACTCCATTCCATTGTCTTTCATAATGGCATGTAAATCTCGATATGTGCGAGGTAAAATATTTGACGAGGGTAACAGAAATTCACCTAACAATCTAAAACATAAAAAATAAATAGTTAATGTAAAGAATAGTAATTGTAAATATTGCATTTTTATTTTACACATTAATTAACACTGAAAAAAATGGGGAAAAGTCAACCTTTATGTAGATGTGATGAAATATATTACATACCTTAGGATCTGTGTCATACAAATGTTCGGAAAATGATTTGTAACATTTAAGTTCAGCAGTAGCAATGTAGTGGAGAGAATATTTGCTCTTGACCCTTTATAAAGATGTTTATTTTCCTTTTCAATCTGAGGTTCATCATAAATACCATCACTATTGTCCCCATGATCCTCATCTGGATGAACAAATAAGTCTTGGATCATTTTATTTGTCCCATCATCTTGAACAATGTTATTATTGTCATCTACTTCCATGGGATCATTAACTTGATCTTCATTATCTGCTTCAAGTTATTCATCTTGTACAACATTTTTGCTACTACTGGGTGCTTTGTGCATAAAGTTAGGGGGGGGAATCTAACTTTATAATTACAAACAATCATGAAAAATTAGCGCATGTATAAAATAGTATAAAAGTTTGAGAATACAATAAATATTTAAAAAGATAATGAATATATATATATATATATATATATATATAGCTAATTACCATGGGACGATATTCATTTGATCCCTCATCCATATGCCCATATTTTCTATAATGTTTTTTAGTTGTTGCTATTAAAACTCTTTCAGGACATCTAGTACAACAATTTTTGCAAGGGCAATAACATTTATTGTCACCCTTTTCACCCTCTTTAATTTTTTTCCCACCTCTAATATTTTCTGACATTCTTCCCCATAGACATATACTGAAAAATAGTTGGTTTTTCTTCGCCAAGAAGATCGGCTTATACCCTTTTTGAATTGTCGTTATTATAGAAAACTTGTCACGACTTTCATAAAATGCAACATATTTATATATTTTATAATGTCGCAATTCCAACGATAGTTGACCAAGTCAAATTTGACTTGGTCAAATACTAGGTGACTGTTGGGGTGGGGAAAACCTAGTGTCCACAACATTGCAAGTGCGACGAATATTTCACCAACGTCGTAAGCGAGACAAAAAAATTTACGTCATCGCAAGAGTGACATCCTTATTAGTACGTCGCAAGAAAAACATTTTAGTAGTATTTCTCAAGAGCGGCGTTATCGGGGAATATGGAGAAAAAAAATTAAAATTTCCTCTATTTTTCGGCAGTATGGCCAATTTTGTCCATAACGTCTCATCTTTTCCAATATGTACTAGTGTCAGGTGTCGACACCTGTAGTCCTCCGAACATGTTGGCTTCCATGTAGGCATGACAAGTTACATCGACATCATCTTCTCTATCTTCTCCTTTATAGGGTAAGGCATGGAATCCAGGGTTGGAACCATTTTCCTCTCACTCAACCTCAACGGTCGAGATTCATCCCTCATCCCTCCAATAGATCAATGGTCCTTGTTGATTCAAATTTCATCTTCTACGGGTGTCATATCCTACTCCAACGAAAGGCCAAGATATTTTATTACACCATATCGATGGCTTAGATTTATTCTCGCCACTTGTCAATTATCTGTAGAGATCTATCTTGATCTACAATCCATATCTGATTGTTAATCGAAATCTACGATTGTTATTCTTTCAAGCCTAAACAGGGGGTTCTCTCAGGTGTAATAGTTTTAATTTGGACTTAGACATTTTTCGAGGATTTCTTCAAGAATTTTCTTTGACTAATAGCTTGAATTTGGGCCTTACTGCTTAGGGATCCTTCCAGGTCCCTTATCAGGGGTTTACCAGACCTTCTTGGTCTCCTCCTTCATTTTATCCCACTTAGGGGGCATCATTTATTTCATATGACTTTGTCTCCCTTTTTCCAGGGAACCCAATATAACCAGAAGTATAGATATGTATAAATGTAACAGTGCATATGGTCAGAAAAGTCACAATTTAATTCATTTAACTTGAGCCAATACAGGAGGATCAAGCATTCACATGTATGAATCATGCCCAGACACATATAGATCCTCAATTTCTTAAATACACAAACATGTAAGGGGACAACCAATAGAATCATTAAACAAGAATGCACATCCCCAAGACAATTGCAGGCATTTATCCATAAATTACAATTCAATTACACATGGTATGAAAATACTTATCTATTACAAT
This sequence comes from Picea engelmannii, assembly GCA_009831015.1. Classification (NCBI taxonomy): domain Eukaryota; kingdom Viridiplantae; phylum Streptophyta; class Pinopsida; order Pinales; family Pinaceae; genus Picea; species Picea engelmannii. Next base: position 17,294 of record ML812879.1, on the reverse strand, counting down.
TGATGGCCAAAAAACTAATTGTGGGTTTTCACCTTTCCACCCAACCATAGGCTCTGCATGCTCAGTCACATAGGTTGGAGGCCACCCCCGTGCCAAGTCATGATACCACCATGGTATTTTGTGTGCTCTCTCATACATTCACTTGCAGCCGCTCTTTTCCTCTCATCTATGTGTGTTGTCTCTCTCTCTTTTCCATGTATGCTTCTCCTTTCCTTCCTCATGGGTCCCCTACATGTAATCCCCTTAGGAATTTTCTTGACCTTGTTAGAATATAGTGGATGTGCTCATTTAACCACAGACAATATAGAAATATTGTCAGCCAACCATAGGTCAAAGCCACCCCTGAGCACCTTAACCTTGATAGAGAATCATTCTGGAAGCAAACCCTAGGATGGATAGCCAAACAAAGGTGTTGCACCTTTCTCCAAGGATAGCACACCAAGCAAGAGTAACAAGAGCTGATCAGAGAGTCGAAACCATAACCAAGAGAGAGTCCAAGCCAAAACTGAAATCTTCTAGTTGTAGTAGTTGCAACAGCAACTCTCCTCCAAACTTGCACACAAACTTGCCAACTGCAGTGTGCACAAGTGTTGCTTCTGTAGTTCTGAGAATACTGGCCATAATGAAGACTGGCCTCTTGTATTTATACTAATTCTGGAAGACTTCTTGGGCTGACTTCTCATTCTGGGTACTAATTATTTAGTATATAGCATTTCCTTTAGTTGACTTCTTCTCTTGGAGGCTAATAACCTAATACAAGTCATTCTCTTGAGCCGACTTGTCTTCTAGGGTTATTAACCAATTAATTAGGGTTTCTTCTTGCTTCCTAGAATATTCTATTCTCATCAGGTTTACACGTAGAGGTAAATGCCTCCCGCAACTACCATGATATCAATAGACCTATCCCTTATTTTCTTCTGTCAGAAGGAACTTCGTGGGTCAATCCTGGATTGCAGAATTGGTACTTTGTTGTACCTTCAGCTGGAAACCTCTATTGTCCTAGCCATATTTTCCATATCTTCATTCATTGAGGGTGGTTGGTTGTTAAACTACCAACCCCTTCCCATTACCGTTTTGCTTCAGTTGCAAGTTAGAGGAAATATTATCATTTCCTTCACATTCTTCACCAAGGTGGCTTGGGGTCTTTACACACGAATCCCCTTCCTGCCCCCTCATTAATCCCTCTCATGGTATCATGGCCAATAATCAAGGCTTCACCCCCATAGTCATTTTTTGGCAGTTATAATTAAACAATAATACATTTACATTGTTTGCATGCCATGGCATGGAAATCATTAATCGTGAATAATTACAAGTTGTGGGAAACAAGGGTGTTACAATTTTTTTCAATGACTGCCACCTTTTTTTCTACTAAAATAATCTTTGAAGAAGAGAAATATTGCTTCAATAAGAACATGTTAGGGTTCAGGTTAAACCTTCCATAACTATTAATGTAACCTTGGATAATTGAAGGATTTTTCTACTGTACAATTTTTGTTTTGGCCTTTCACTCTTTGTTTGAGGGTTGTTTTAGCTAAGGAAGAATATCAAGTGTGGTTGTCTTGATATTGTGATGAAATCATATTTGAATATTTATGTATTATGGCTTGTTCATGTTGTAATAAGGATGGCCTACTTTGTCTACTACATCTATGGTTTCATAGGTGGATATTTCTTTAATTGATCATGGTTGCATGTTATTCTTAGGTTGTAATGGTGCATATTGTATAAGGGATCTCACTTATTTTTGCATAAGCCAAAAATCTATTTTGGAATAATTATGGAACATCAATGAATGGATTTATTAAGTCTTCTTTGTAACATTCAAACCCTCTTTCTCTTTGATAGTGACTATGTCGCCCAATTGGTAGGCACTAGTCTTGGCAGTCCACCATCCCTTTATTTATAAAGAATATCATAAACTCGTTTTATAGGGTTTCCCCCCTTTTGCTAGAAAAGAGCCAATGTAAAGTGATAAGAAGATTTGTTGTGGTGATGTAATACCCTCATGTGAACATTGAACATGATGTGTCTGTATGTAATAAGTTTCATAAATGAATTACCATTTGATAAGCTTGGAGTTAATATAACACAATAATAATGTAATAATAAACTACACTTTGAGTTATAACTTCCTAGAAGAACCATGGGGGTAATGAACCAATGAGTGGGGAAGTAGGTAGTTAAGGAAATAATATTTTATTATTTTTACCCAACTTTCACTATCCCAATACTTTGTATATTTTTTTTCTTATGTGTCTCTCATGTTTTATTTTCTCAAGGTTCATGGGAGGGCACGCGCTCTCCATGGAAGTCTTATTCCCATGCAAGCTTTGGGTATGGGTATTAGCTCAATCTTGGGGAAGGAGAGTGCATTATTCTAAGGGATATGTTGTCATAGTTTGTTGCCATGACATTATGTGAAAACTATGACTGAGTTTGTGGTTAATTCCTAAGAGAAAGATAAATTAAGTTACAATTGATATTTCATGATTCCCAACAGTAGATATTCCCTGACCAGCCTATACAGGAACACTAGAGGTAATGGGAATATCCTAAGGAACTATTTAGTAGAGAAGGGGATCATATTCCTTGTGTTGTGTAGGGTGAGGGGTAAGAGAGCTTGGTGAGTTACAATGTTGTAGTAAGAATGGTATAAAAATGGTTAATTCCTTGGTTGTGATATCTAATATAAGGTTGAGTGAGAAGAAATAGAGCCATAGCCAGTAAAATCGCCCTTCAATGTATCATTTACCACCAAGAGATGGGTACCTACATGAGATGGTGCCTATGGCTAGGGGGGGAAACACTCCCATGGATGATATGTGAAATTGCATGGATATTCCATTGGAACAGTTTGTTACAACAGTCTTACAACATTGTGAAATATTTTATTATGAAATTTATTTCCTTTGATCCTAGATTTACTATTACTAGCTTAATGCTCAAATTTATGGAAATAACTAAAATTCAAAATGAAATAATAAGAAAATGAACATACCATCCACACAAATGAACACAATATGTGACCCGGGAAACTCAATACTAGAAAAAACTCAGCTAGAAGGTGAGGCCTATGCTCTGATTTCTTTTCTTTAGTTATGAAATGCAAGTACAAAGAAAGGGGCACTCATTATGGAGTTTCCTAAGACATTGTGGCTTGAATGGCTGCTACAGAATCTTCCTCCTCCTCTGTTATGATCTCAAATCCAACTAATAGATTATCTACTCAACTATGGAACAAGTACAATGCTAAAACAATGGAACCCATTTCTCTTCCAAGTGTTCCAAAATTTAACATAGCCTAATAGTCGTGTAGGGTTAGGATTTTCCCATGCCTCAAGCCTCAATTAGTGTTAAGGTTTTAGAACTTCTAGAAACTTATTGAATGTCCACATGTGGCTATCCCCATATGTGTGAGTAACAAGACTAATGTGGCATCCACTCAGTACTATTGTGGTCAAGAAGGTAGGTCAACTTGAGGGAGGCATAGCTTCCATGTACAAACTCTGATTAAGGTGATTTTTGCATTGTCTGAAATATATCGATGTTTAGAATAATGTCAAGGGGATCGTAGCTACGATCAAAAATTTTCAACCCCAAAAAGTGTTGTTTTATGCCTCAAAATGGCTTCAGAAAGTTTCGAACCCAAAATCTCCAAACTAGGATTTGCCACTAAAATGGGCCTTGCAAGCCAATTCCTCCAATTTTTCCACCTAGAAAGTACCAAGATAGATGAAAAATTATATATGACCCATTCTAGATCAATGGATCTATTTCCCCAAGTGAAGCCACTAAAATATATAAGTAAAATTAGTTGTTGTTGTTTAATTATTGAATATTAATGTTTGTGGCTCTGTTGTGTCTAAATATTATGTGTTTAATTGGGAAATGCAAGTTTAGAATTTAGCATTATATCATGAATGCATTTTGGACAGTTAGAGAGTTATTCACGAGTAGATTTTAAGACTGTTACAACCATTATTTTGTAATGCAGAGGGTATAATTCTACCTCTACCCTATAATTTAAGTTTCAACTATGCCAAATGGATGTAATTGACACTGCAAGTATCACATAAGATACCATAATCACGGAAGGAAATGCAATTTTTATTATTGGAAAGGACTTGATAACATATTCTATTGTGTTTTCCTATGTATCAATTATTAGAATAAAAAATAATGTATTATTTGTTGAAGTGGTTCAACCTATATATGGGTAACATAGAAATTTGGAATAGAAAATGTTATTTCTACTACTCATTTATATTTTCTTATAAACTCTCTATTAGAATTGATGGGCCTCCCAATTGTTGTATCATGGAGCTCATTTTTTAGATATTATGACCACCTTTGTCTCCATGAGACTTATTTTGACCATGATTAATACAATTATATTGGTTTTTGTGCAATTGGTTGTTAATGAAACTATTTGGATGATTGAGTGTGTGATGTATGATAGTTTAAATATGGTTTTGATGATTTAATTCATATTTAAGGATGTACTAACCTATGACTCAAGCACGTCAAAGTTTAGGGAGATCCTTCACTAACATCTAGTACATGCAGGAAAAGGGGGATTATGTCCCCTCATGAACCTCCAAGGCTTGTTGAGCCTTCAATCAACTAAGGCACCAAATCCATCATCACGTCAACTTGAATTGTTGATTGAAAAGGGTCAATTTATAGGGGGATTTGATCCATAATATAGGCCCCTAATCATAGGGATCCTGAGGACAAGATCCCTTCAATCAAGGATTGATTAAAGGTCTGATTGATGTAGTCATTTTGCATAAATAGGAGCTAGGGGTTATCCTTACTTTAGTATTTCTATTTTGGAGAACTAGGAACTCTTATAGAGATGAGGAATTTGGAATTTGTGGAGGATGTATTGTTACCATATATTAATATTATAATGAAGAAAGTTTACTTTCATATCTCTTGCTTTTGGAAGTATTTCTAGGTTCCTTATGGAATCCTTGGGTAGGGCCAACTCAAAGTTGAACAATGAACCTTTATGTGTTGTTATACTTCTTTTCTGTTAACTGTCTTTAGTCCATCTTGTTTCCATTTTATGTTATGCATCATTTATTGCAAGCCTAGCCTTCATTTCATGTAGAAATTTATAGCATGTCATTTCAAGAAAACTTCATGGTTTTATGTCATTGATGAGGAGGTATTGTCAAATCTAATTTCTTCATCTTTGTAGCAGGTTACCTTAAGAATAAATAGTTATATTTTCTTGTGCTCTAGTTAAGTAGAAATATATTTTTTTCTAGTGATTTGGTTCACATCTACAGTAGGTTAATTGAAGTATATTTAATTATGTTTTATAATATGTTTCTTTCAACTTTATAGTACAAAAACTTAGCTATATTTACTTTGGGTTTGAAACACTTCATTTCAACTTTCATTCATGTCAAGTTAAGTAGGACTAGTCTCTAATTATTAGGTGCTTTCAAGTTCTATTTTGTAGCTCTTTTCATTCAATCATTTAGCAACATGTCAGCTTTGTCTTTCATTTTATTATTGCTATATAATTTTATATCTTTCTAGTGATTAAGTAAGCCTTGCATTCATAGAGTTAACATGTCTCATTTCTAAGTAGATAGGTGTCTTTATATAGTTTGCAAAAATAGTGCACAACACTTCATCAAACAAGTACGTCCTTATATTGACAGTCTAAATTTATAGTTGAGGAGTTCAACATCCTTGTTGGAATTCTTTGGCCCATCACTTTTTGGTACCATTTCTAGGGAGGTGCTAAGAACTACATGCATTTTATAAAGTTATATCTTATGAGTTCTCAATACCTCACCAAATCATTACATCTCTAGGTTAAAAATCTAAAGTTATAGCTAAGGAGATCAACTTCCATGTTGCACTTATTTGGCCCATCACTTTTTGACACCATTTCCAGGGAGGTTCTTAAAGCTGCATACATTTCATAAGTTTTTGTCAAGAAAAGAAACAAAACAACATTATATTGCATGCCTTGACCTAGAGATATGTTTGGAATTTTTTTACCAAAATCCCCCACTATTGAAACAAGTCCAACCAACTAAGAACAACAACAAGTTGATTGTGAGACTAACATCCAAAGAATCATTGAAGGATTTGGGCACTTACTCCAAGAGGGAGCAACAGTTTTTGTAAATTTCCTAGAAGAAGGAGGAGTATCCCCATCTCACCATACAATGGTTGAGGATGGAGACCAAAAATATGAAAAATTTTAGTTCTGCATTAGGAAAACCATTGGAGAAAGCAAGATGAGGAATATCAATCCTTCTACTCTTCCTCATTTCCATGGCCTTACTTCATAATACCTTTACACTTTCCTTTTTGAGTTTTAAATTGTTTGAAGGACTTATGATTATGCATTATGTTATTATAATCTCAAGCTCTTTCCCTCTACATTGAAGGAATTAGTCTAGATATGGTTCATGATCCTAGAACAAAACAACATTAGCAGCTGGGAGAAAATGAAGAAAACCTTCATCGACAAGTATAGGGACTACTGCAAGGCTAGAGACATAAGAGATGAGATATTTGAAATGATCCAAGGAGAGAATGAATCTTTGGAAGTCTATGAGGAGAAGTTTCAACTTGGTTACAAAAGAGCTCATAGTTTCACATTGGATGACAACTCACTCAAACTTATCTTACTCATAGGGGTAAGAGAGAAACTCATGGATACCTTGCATCTCCTTCAAAATAGAGACGTATTCCAACTAGAGTATGAAGACATCAAGAAAATATCCAAAAAATACTCCAAATATACAAGGAATAAGGGTAGGAATGACATAACTATGGTAACACAATCATATAAATATATAACTCTTAATAAGAATGAATCAGGAGGTTTATTAGAAGATATTAAAAATAATATTTTCCACTCACTATCCATGTAAATGGACACATAGTAGATAAAGAAAAAGTAAGAACAAGAATAAGAAGAAATAGCTCTAACCATTTTTAATCCTAAATTCACAAAGAAACACCCTATAAATGAATGCCCACCCTATATTATAGAAGTTTTTGCAATTTCTGAAGATCCACATCCAACTAACAAGTGTTATTTGTTGCCAAGTCTCAAGGCTACTTATCAAGGGGTGTTGTGCACGCACAACAAACTCCCAATTTTATTTTCTTACCATCTATGTAAGACAAGAAATCCCCCCCCCCCTCCAAATCTTCCTACCAGAATCTTACTGGTAAACGCATCCTTTCTTCCACCTACACATTGGTGCGCCAGTGATTTATTCAACGATACATAGACCACATTCCTTCAAAATTAGTTGATGTGTCGACGTCTTTCCACTAAACCACACTGATATACATATTTATCACCAGCGAAGTTCACGTGATCAATGTCGACACATTGGTAATGTTCACACGATTATATTCCCCAGGCTCATGCCTTTCATTGGCTAACTTCCTTCCACTTTCACTTTGATACACTGCATATCAGTGAGGTTCATCTCTCCCCCATCGATTTGTTGCTTGTTAAAAAGTTTCCCTCTTTTTTCATTGATGTGCCAGTGGGAGGATTTATGTCCCTTCGCAAAATTTTCCCTCTTTTGTCATTTATGTGCCACTGAATGTATCAAGAGTGTTCTTCTTCCTCTCGCCAATGTTGTCCTGGTCAGCAAGGCCTACCTTCATCTTGAGGCCTATCTTATCCTCCTCTTCGCTCGGATCCTTCTTGTTGTGCCATAAATCGGTATCCTACCTTTTCCAATGAATAAGATTCCTATGCCTAATTAGCTAACTAATGATTGATACTTGCCACGCCTGATTTGCTTCATTGTTTCATTTATAATCAAACTGGTCTATGTCGCCAGCAGCTTGCATTTGTGTACCATACCAACTTGTTTACTTTGTTTTTCTTAGTTTTGTTACTAAACCGTGATTTTGAAAGTGTCATGTATCATTAGATAGGTTAACCACAAAACCTATTGGTCTTGGGTTGGCTCTGAAACACACTTCGGAAGAAAGTCGGTCCTCCCAGCTCCTACATAGTGTTAAGCACTCTAAACATCAGTTGGTTGTTTTGGCGAATTTATAATTTCATTCTACTTATGCATTAACTCAAATTTAATGGAAAAACAAAGAACATATACATCACATATGACACAAGATTAAATGAAATTTAATTTGGGTGAAGCAACATCAAAAGAAGGACCCGAACTTTCATTAAAATATACCTTTGAGCGCAATTTTTTGACGTTCCTAAAAATGAATTGTTCATCCCCAAAATAGGACAATTATATGATTTTCACCATTATGATTCCAACGCAACTCGCGGAATCAAAATCTGAGTCCTAGAAGTGTCAAAACCATCATCGTGGAATTTCTCGCCTAAACCAACCTCGTCAGTGGTTACACCGATGAAATGTTTGAATGCAATGGTTAGTGGGCTCGCTTGAAGTGCCTATTCGCGCTCTTCATGGCGCAATATATGGAACTCAAATCTGAAGTTGTATGAGATATTTATGAGCCTTCAAAATACCCCCCAACGGTAGCACCACAGGTTCGCATTCAACATTCTTACCACAGGTCCGCATTCCACATTCTTGAGTCCCCGCCTCCGCAAAGCTACTTTGGGTAAAAGGGTTTTTTTTACAAGCTATTTTAATAGTTGATATATTAAATTTAAATCATTTTTATTTAATTTAAGATTTTCAAAAGAGAAGAACAATAGGGGCATGACATTAGCATGTTCAAGTGATATAATCATAAATTTAAACTTAAATAATTTCAATTTTAATTAAATACAAATTATTTAAATTTAAATTTCTTTTAAATATATGAGATTTTAAGAAGGGTTTTGAAAACCTCCCAAACAATAATCACATGGAAGAGAAATTTTTAGACAAACGCCAAAGCATCAAAGAGAACGCAAGTTACTTTAAGCAAGATACTTGACCAGAGACATAGTGAAAAATGCAATCGGGTTTTACCAAAAAGGTTAAAACGAACTTCGTCGAAAGAGTTAAAAAAAAATCTCTGATGTTCATCAGAAGCGATGAGAGGAGCTTCGTTGGTGATCACCTGCAAATTTAAGAGTAAGTGCTCCGAAACTCACCGCTTCACATCCACAAAGCTAAAGGGAAGTGCTCGGAAAGTCATCGGAGGCAATAAAAGGAAGTGCTTTGAAACTCATCAGAGGAAATGAAAAGAAAAGCTCTGATGATATTAGGAGAAGTTGTAAAGAACTAGTAGGAATCGCTCATAAATTCCTGTTAGCTAGATACCCTCATTATTCCTCTGAGAAAGGGCAAGGTGAGACATGAACTGGAGAGATGCCTTGATACTAGAATCACCGTGATTGAATCCTGGGAAAGTATGAATGTTGGATGCTGAAAAATAATGGGATACGCCTTGGAATGCGTCCTCAAGGTTATGATATCACATCACCGTCTTCTTTTTTAACCGCTCAACGTAGTCAACAGCAATTTACAATGAATTTCCAAGGTTATGGTGTTGAATTTTTCTAATTTTTAGAGTTGATAATTATTGCTTTATGATTTAAATGTCATTGTTATCATAGAATAATTACACACTGAAAATTTCAATAAGATTTAGGGAATTTGATGAGAGATTATTGTAATTAAATATTAAATGAGATGATATATTACAATTGAGGGCCCTGATATATACTTGGGAGGAGTTCCCTTTCATTAATGGACATGTCTTTTTCATTATTGTTTTTTCATTAATTAATTTATTATTAATTATTTATATATTTATACATTATATTATAAATATATTATTTATATATTATATTTATGTTGATAATTATTTTCTCACATGCATGTCTAATTAATATACATCACTTCAACCTGGAGCATGCAATGTGAGAGAAGCTCGAGTCTATCCACTCCTCGTCGGGAGAAAGACCACACCTGGGCCATTCACCACTAGCAAATCTCCATGAGTGAATGAGTTATTTCCCTAGGTCAAATCAGCATGACCAATCTCGGAGAATTTTTGCATGATGTTGCTAACTAGAGAAACATCAACACTCCCTCTCAGCAGGGGAGACATTCTGCATCATGCCAATCTTGTCTCTGAAGTATACAAACTGTGTCTTAAACAAAGGCTTGGTGAGAATGTCTGCAATTTTCTCATATATGGATATGTATTGAAGCTTTGTTGCTCCCTTATGTACCATGTCTCGGATGAAGAGATATTTCATCTCAATGTGCTTTGACTTGTCATGAAATATTGGATTTTATGAAAGCTTAACACAACTTTGATTATCGCAATGTATTAAGGTCGTCTCTAGCTCTTGATAAAATAGTCCTGCAAGAATTTTCAGAATCCATACTTGTTCGTGACTTGGGACACTGACTGCGATATACTTTGCTTCTGTTGTACTGAGTGCTACATAATTTTGCTTCCTGCTAAACCAGGATATCATAGTTGATCCTAAGTTGAAGCAACACCCCTAGGTTCTCTTTCTGTCCAACGCACTCCCTTCCGACTCAGAATCAGTATATCCCTGCAGCCTCACTTCACCACCTAATTCATATCTTAGACCATATCCAATTGTACCACACGGGTACCTCAACACATATTTTACTGCAATCCAATGGAAGTGCCTCGGTTCAACCATGAGCTGGCTCAGAGTGTTCGCTACAAAGAAAATATTTGGACCAGTGTTAACAAGGTACATCAAGGATCCAATCAACTGCCTGTACATAGTGGGATCCACCATATCTGAATCTGAAGAAGAATCACTCAACTTCTTCATATTTATCATCATAGGTGTAGACATGGACTTGCAGTCCATCATACCAAATCTGCTCAAGATCTCAACTGTGTACTTCCCTTGTCCGAGGAAGATATCTCCTAGTTTCTACCACACCTCCAATCCCAAGAAATAATGCATCAAGCCAAGATCCTTCATCTCAAACTCAGAGGCAAACTCCCTCTTGCACTGATCAATGATTTGGTATGCTCCCGTAAGTAACAAGTCATCAACATATAACACCAAGATCAAAATATCACCATCAACAACCTTGTAGTAAAGGTTTGGATCTGCTTCATTATTGGTTAAGCCAAAGCTCATCAAGTATCCATCAATCTTGGAGTACCATGCCCTGGGTGCCTTCTTGAGTCCGTACAATGCTTTCTTCATCCTGCAAACATGAGACTCCCTCCCATGTACCTCAAATCCCTGAGGTTGTTTTATGTACACATCCTCCTCAATCACGCCATTGAGGAATGAATTATTTACATCCATCTAGTGTAATCTCCAATCCATGACTATTGCAATGGAAATAATGGTCTTGATGGAAGTCTACTTGATGACTGAAGAAAACATCTCATCATAGTCCACTCCCTCTTTCTGGAAGAACCCTCTTTCTGGAAGAACCCTCTTTCCATGAACCTCGCTTTGTAATTTTCGATGTTTCCATTTGATCCATGCTTGATCTTGTAGATCCACTTGGAAGTCACCATTGACTTCCCCTTATGTCTCGTCATAATCTCCCACACATATTTCTTCATGATGGACTGATATTCCTCCATCATGACATCTCTCCAAACTTGTTGGCCTACTACCCCCTCATAACTGGAAGGTTTGGAATCAATGATGTGACTCATCAATGCCATATAACTCGAGAATTTTTGAGGTCGTCTACTTTTCCTGAAAGTACCACAGGGATTTTCATGCCTCTTTGCATCCTACAATGTATCATGAAGCCAGACTAACCTCTTCTTGGTCTCTAGAACAACGACTCTAGGCAGGTCCACTGGTTCAGTTGGCTCTGTTGACTTCTCCTAATAGTTTGAAGGATGATCAACTGGAACAGAGGGACTTAAACCCACATCCTTCGGATCCTCCTGGTCCTCACTATAAATATCCATGTGAGACTCTATGTACCTCTTGAAGGTTGTGTCTTCATCAAAGGTGAAATCACGACTAACCTCTATCTGGAATTGTCCGAGAATGTATATTTTGTAAGCATTTGATGTCTCGTTGTATCCAACAAACGTCCCTTTCTTCCCAGAAGGCTCCAACTTCATCATTTTCTCCTTGGGCATGAGAATGTAGACTATACAACCAAATATCCTCAACTGAGTGACCTCTAGTTTCACACTTGTGAAATCCTCCTCAGGAGTCTTGTCCCCCAAGATCCGGCGAGGACTCCTATTCTAGATGTACAATGTTGTATTGGGTGCCTCTCCCCATAAGAACATGGGTAAAACCTGATTATGAATCATGGCTTTGGAAACCTCTATAATGGATATATTCTTCCTCTCTCCAACCTTGTTCTATTGTGGGTTGTTTCAATATTACTGATACAATATATTATGCAGAACAAAAAATATCTAGTAGGCAATGACAGAATAATAATGATATATCCAGAAAATATCATAAGAACACCAGAATAATCACCAGGAAGAGAAACTTTATTATGATAGCAATCTTCACTTTCCTCTTCAAGGGGGAAACCTATAGCATAGAAGAGCTCTATTACAATAATCTCCAAGACAAGATATATATTGCCTCCTACTCTTATTTATACTAATTCTACCTTCTAAGGAAACTTATAGAGGAAGATCATTCTAGAAGTGGAATCTTCTATTAGGTCTTCTTACATTGACTTATTCTTATTTATTTATTAGGCATTATTAATTGATGTCACCCTTTATTAAATAGAAAACATATCCTACTAACTAATGACCCACAGAGAGGGGCTAGGATCAAATCCTAACATGCCCTCCCCCTTCAAAAGTAGCCTTGTCCTCAAGGTTGCAGGTGCGGAAACTGGTTAAGTATGGTCGTGGGTCCCAGGTCACCTCCTCTGGTGTTGTGTCCTTCCACTTGATCAACACTTCCTTGATAGTGCGGCCACACAGCTGAAGTTCACAGTTATTGAGGATTGCTTATGGTTGGAGCCACGAGGAACCTTCTTCATATAATTCTGATAGGATGGTTTGTACTTTGCAATTATGTCCCACGACATTCTTTAGATAGGAAACACGGAACACTAGATGGATTTGTGGAAGTAGCAGGAAGGGCCAATTTGTAAGCAATAGAACCAATACACTTGATGATCGGGTAAGGTCCATAAAACTTAGGTGCCAATTTGTGATGTCCATGAGCTTTGAAAGATGTTTTCTTGTAAGGTTGGAGCTTGAGAAACATCTGATCACCTTCCTGAAAAACCCTTTATGGACGATGTTGGTATGCATGTTGCTTTATGTGATTTTGGGCCATGTGGAGGTTATCCTTTAGAGTCTCTAGAGTGGTTGTACGACCTTGCAGCATTGTATCAATATATTGGACCTTGGATGTGCCAGGAAGATAGGTAACAAATTTTGATGTCCTTTGGCCATACACCGCTTCATATGGGGTTATTTTAGTGGTCGTATGATAGGAAGTATTGTACCACCATTCTTCCAAAGGAGACCATTGCACCCACTAGTGTTGTTTGTCTGAAGCAAAAAAGCGCAAGTAGGTTTCCAAACATTTTTTGACTACTTCCATTTGGTCATTAGACTAGGGATGATAAGTTGTGCTCATGTCCAGTTGGATGCCCTGCAATTTAAACAACTCTTTTCAAAATGTGCTAGTGAAATTTGGGTCACGATCAGAGACAATAGAGGTTGGCATGCCATGTAGCTGGAAAATATTATCAAGGAAGACTTGTGTTATGAGTGTCGGTGTGAAAGGGTGAGGTAAGGGACAAAAATGAGCATACTTGGAGAGGCGATCAACCACCACCATGATGATAGACTTGTTCCCGACTTTAGGATGTCCCACTATAAAATCCATGGATATTTCTATCCACAGAGAAGATGGAATGGGTAAGGGTTATAGGACGTCTGGAGACTTGATCGTTTCACCTTTATTATGTTGGCACACCTCACATCCTGTGACAAATTGAAGTATACCCTTCTTCATGTCTTCCCCCAAAAAAGAACGATGAGCACGAACATATGTCTTTTGGAACCTCGAATGACCCGCTATAGCTGAGGAGTGGAACTCGCTTAAGACCTTGGACTTGAGTGCTGAGGAGGGTGAGAGAAACAGACGATCCTTATATCATAGAATATTATCATGTCAAGTGTATCTAGTGGGAGGATTAGGTTCCTCCTAAAGACGTTGAATTAATTTGGAGGTAGTTTGGTGTGTTAGCCATTCTTGGTGCACTTCTTCAATCTAATCAGGGATCAGTAAGGATAAATCAAAGAGGGAGTCATCCTCCTCGTGTTGTATTGACAATGCATATGCTATTATGTTATATTTTCCCTTTTTGTAGATGATTTCATAATCATAACCCAACTTTTTTGTCATCCACTTATTTTTTGGGGGGGATGATAGTCACCGATAGTCACTTATTTCAAGCGATGGTGATTTGTTTTAATCTGAAAATGATGTCCCGAGAGATATGGTTGCGAGGTGTACACTGCATGGAGAATGGCCATAATTTATTTTTCATACATAGATCAACCCATATTGGGACCACTCAACGCTTGGCTAGTAAATGCCAAGGGTCGACCATCTTGGGTGAGCATTGCACCTACACCTGTGTCGGAAGGATCTGATTCAACCACAATGATTTTGTTGAAGTCATGAGCTGCTAGGACAGGAGTAGTTCACATGGCCCTCTTTAACTCTATGAAGGCTTGCTCAGCAGTAGGTGTCCAATGAAATGCATTCTTCTTAAGGAGGTCAGTCAAGGGCTTAGCAATTTTTCCGTAATGGTTGACAAATTTAGTGTAATGCCGGTGAGACCAAAAAAAAACCTTAGGCGCTTTAAGGTCGTTGGGCGTGTCCATTCTTGCATAGCTTGTATATTTTTAGGGTCCACGTTTACCCCATATCTCCTAACAATGTACCCCAAGTTGTATAATACTTCGTTGGCACCAAATGAACATTTGGTCTTTTTGACAAACAATTGGTTTTCCTTGAGAAAGTGAAGGAATTTGTCCACATTAAGAAGATGGTTATCCCAGGTGAGGATATAAATGAGGATGTCGTCAAAGAAAACCAAGACAAACTTTTGAAGGTAAGGTTTCAATAGCTTATTCGTGAGACTTTGGAAGGTGGATGGAGAATTGCAAAGGCCAGAAGGCATGACCAAGAATTCATAATGTCCCTCATGAGTTCTAAAAGAGGTCTTCGGAATATATGCCTCCTTCATCCGGATTTGGTGATAACCAGAGAAAAGGTCTAATTTGGTGAATACACAGGCACCTTGTAGTTCATCCAAAAAATCATCAATGACAGGAATGGGAAATTTATCTTTGATGGTCAGTTTATTTAGGGCATGAAAATCAAGGCACATGTGCCAAGTACCTACTTTATTTAAAACAATCAACACTGGCGAAGAATATGGGCTAGTAGTAGGGCGAATTACCCCCACCTCCAGCAATTCATGTACCATATTTTCTATTTAATTTTTCTGAGCAAAGGGATATCTGTAGGGACATACATTGGGGGGTTGACTTCCCGAAAGGAGAGGGATGTTATGATCATGCTCACCCCTAGAAGGAGGTAAGGATGTAGGAATCTCAAATATCTTGGAGTACTTGTCCAAGATGAGTTGCAGGCTAGGAGGAACTATCTAGGAGGAAAATTCAGTGACCTGGATGGCATTAAATTGAGCAATCACACCATGGTGGCCTTTCTTCAATATTTTTTCCATCCTGTGAGAGATGATGATTTCAAGAGATCTTTCTTCAAGACCCCTAAGAGTATAGGGGTGAGCTTCTTGGGTGAAGCTCATATATAATTCTTGATAATCAATTTTGATCGGCCCCATAGTGCGAATTCATTCCATGCCCAATACAATATCACAACCACCCATGGAAATAGAGAACATGTGGTTTTTCAGATATTAATCACCCATTTAGAGTGTGGCATTCTCACAACGGCCCCCACACTTCATAGTACCACCATTAGCGATGAGGATTTGAAAATTAGAAATAGGTTGGACAAAGCAATGGATCTCATCGGTGAGCCTGCGATGAATAAAATTATGGGTGCTACCATTATCGATCAACACCACAACCGGCCTATGTTTAATGTATCCCTTGATCTTCAATTTCTGTGGGGCTGAAATACCTGAGATTGCATGAAGTTAGATGATCGGGTCCATGGATTCCATCGGTGTGACAACTGGATCTTTGACAGGATGTCTTGGTTGAGCCACCTCTTGGTCTGAAACCTCATCTGATGGGATGTTGTCATAGGAAGAGGAAGATGAGGCATCAATATGGAATAAAAAAAATTCTCTACATGTATTCCCTGCTGCATACTTTTCACAACAATAGTAGCAAAGTCCTTGCTTGCAACGTTTCGCCATTTCTGTGGGAGAGACCTTTTGGACCTTCAAAGTTTGGGTCAGAGCAGGTGTATCCCCTGTGCGAGGACGGGTGGTAAATGGAGCCTTCAGGGATGGATCCTGGAGGATGGTATCTTCTTCCCTGATTAATTGACATGGATGCAACCAGGTAGTAGGATGATGCATGTTCACATGAGCCTTGATGTCTTCTTTTAGACGACTGATAAAACATTCAAGGTAAAATTCATCAGATAAGCCCTCAGTACGGATAGTTAGTTGTTTAAATGTCATGATGAATCCTGTGACAGATCTAGTTAAGCGCAACTTACTGAGTCGACCCAAAAATTGTGATTCCCTATCAAAACAAGCACAAACTACTTTGGAGAACATGTTCCAGTTGGGAGGTCCTGGATAACATTTCTTATGCCACTACCACCACTACTAGTGTTCTTGATCTAAGTACAAAAACCCTACATGGATTTTAGTATCATCATCTTGAGTATTATGAAGGGAGAAGTATTTTTCCATTTGATAAACCCATTCAATTGGGTTCGAACCATCAAATTTATGCATGTCAATTTTGGGCACCTTATTCCAAGAAGGTGGAGAACCCCAAGGGGAGTGGGAGGACTGAGTATGTTCATAATGAGAAGACTAAAGTTCTTCTAGTTTTGGCTCAACATTCTTACCCCTGAAGAGTTGCACCAATTTGTTGACTTGTTTTTCAAGGGTTGTGGTGAATTCATTATGGAGGGAAGCCATGTTGTCAGCAATTTGTTGTTCTAGGTGAGACATTCTATCCTCCAAGGTTTCTTGGGACTGAGAGCGAGTGGTAGGCATGGTGAAGGCTTAGGTAGAAAAGGAGGTGTCGAGACGGAAAAATGGGCTTAAAAATGATAGGTACCTGGGTGATCAGGACAAAGAGAGGAATCCAATGGGATAGGTCTCAAGAAAGGTGTCCTAGAGGGGATTAGGTCCGCAGAAAAA
>ML812878.1:130427-169616 GCA_009831015.1 Picea engelmannii | reverse complement strand
CTGCAACAAAAATGACACCATTTATGGCACTTTATGGATACCACCCTCCTTCCATCACTTCTTATCTAAAAGAAAAATCTAAGGTTCAATCAATGGAATATCACATTGAGAATCAACAACAAGTTCTCCAAATCTTAAAGGACAACCTGACCATGGCACGAAATCGCATGAAACAACAAGTAGATCATCATCGTAGTGAAAGAAGTTTTGAAGTAGGGGATTGGGTGTTTTTAAGACTACAACCATACAAACAGATGTCCCTCAAGCAAGCCAAGAAGGATAATAAATTATCCCCAATGTACTATGGCCCTTATAAGGTGTTGCAAAATATTGGTACTATGGGATACAAATTGGAGTTGCCTGCATCTTCACGAATACACCCAGTTTTCCATGTTTCATGCTTAAAGAAGGTTATAGGTGACAAGATCCCATTTCAAACTATATTGCCAGAACTTGACAAGGAAGGAAAAGTCATATTGGATCCTGAAGCCATCACTGACCCAAGAATTCGCTAGCTAAGGAATAGATCCATTTCAGAGTATCTCATTAAATGGAGGAAACTACCGGCTAAAGATTCTACTTGGGAGGATGAGTCTTTTATACAGAAGCATCCAGAGTTACTCAAGCGTTGCGGAAAACACTTGTCTCAAAGGGAGGGGCATGTTAAGCCCTAATATTGGCTCATTACACCTTAATTGGGGCATATTATATTAGTAATGTTATTTTATTTATGTCGGCTTTAGGCCATTAGTTGTAATTATAAATCCTAGTCTCCTATATATACCAAGGAGACATTTTCATTTTGAATCATCTTGTACTTGAACATTTAAGTGGGTAAAAGGAGGTTGCCCCCTCGAAGAGGCTTATTATCTGAAATTATCTCTTTTTCAAGGCGTTGAGTACTTTTTCTGAGGTTTTTCTATGCTATATTAATATTTGGTTCTTAACAGATGATGTATCAGTGTCAGTGACAATAGCAATGACAGGTTGAGTCTATCATTGATATTCAAGGGAGGAAGGAAGGGGCAAGGATAGGGAGTTGCAACTTCCTTCAGGTTGGATCTTGTAAACAAGGGGGTTGGAGCCTTCTTCGAGTTGGTTCTAGAGAATCTAGAGAGTTGGAGCTTCCTTTAGGTTGGAGCCTATAAACTAGGGGGTTGGAGCCTCCTTCCTATTTTTGTCGAATAATCTAAGGAGTTGGAGCTTCCTATAGGTTGGAGCCTGTAAACTAGGGGTTTGGAGCCTCCTTCCACTTAGTGTTGGAGAATATAGGGAGTTAGAGCCTATAAGCTAGTGGGTTGGAGTCTCCTTCTAGTTGGTGCTAGAGAATTTAGGGAGTTGTAGCTTCCTTAAGGTTGGATCCTATAAATAGGGGGTTGGTCCCTCCTTCTAGTTGGTGCTAGAGAATATTGGAAGTTTATGTTTTCTATGGATGTAATATTTAAGATATATATTAAAATTCGTTCTGTGGTTTTCTCCCATTTGGGTTTCCACATAAAACTCTCGTGTATTATGTATTTGTAGTTATATGTTGATGATATCTTGAACGCAATCATAACTGATAAATTGTTGATATCATAAATTGTTGATAACTTAATGTTTACATGCTATGGTTGAAAACAGTAAAAAGTTATCAATACTGATTCACCCCCCTCTCCCCTCTCAGTATTGGTGAATATTCCAACAATTGGTATCAGAGAAGGTACTTCAAAAATAGTCTAATCATTGGTAGGTAGATCAGGGAGTGCACCAATAATGGAATGCCACTCTTTGATGGTCAGAACTATGCCTTCGGGAGAAGAAGGATGAAAACGTTTGTGCAAGCACAAGGATTTGATGTCTTTCAAGAAGTAGTAGATGGATGCAAGGCACCTACCACTCCCCCAACAAATAAAGATGGAAATAATCTTAGTGAAAAAAATTTGAAGGATAAAAATGTTATTTTGAATGGCCTGGTTGATTAAGTATATATCAAGGTTATGCATTGTGATTCTAAAAGGATGTTTGGGACAAAATTCAAAATGTTTATGAAGGAGATGACAAAGTCAAAGGGGCTAAGCTTCAAACTTATAGAGGTCAGTTTGAACAACTAAAAATGAAGGAAGATGAATATATTGGAGCTTATTTTCTATGAGTTGATGAAATAGTGAATGCTATTAAAGGCTTAGGAGAAGAAATTAAAGAACTGGTAATTGTTCAAAAGGTACTAAAGTCTCTTCCAATGAGATTTGAACCTAAGATTTCAGTTCTAGAAGAAAGAGCAGGTCTTGTTATGTTGAGCATGGATGAGCTACATGGAATATTTACATCTTATGAAATGAGAACCGAACAGGATAATCCATCCAAGAAGGAAGAAATGTTCAAAGCATCCAAGAAGACAAGAAAGAATAAGCAAAATTCAAAGTCAAGTTGCAGTTGTAGCGATGATTTAGATGAAGATGAAGAAATTATCAACTTCATAAGGAAGTTGAAGAGAGGAATTTGAAAGTACAAAGGCAAGTTTCCCTTAATATGTGTTAAGTCAAAGTCAAGTTGCAGTTGTAGCGATAATTTAGATGAAGATGAATAAATTATCAACTTCGTAAGGAAGTTGAAGAGAGGAATTGGCAAGTACAAAGGTAAGCTTCCCTTAATATGTTTTAATTGTGGTAAAATTGGTTATTTTTCTTCCAAATGTCCTTATGCTAAGAATTCATAAAGTGATGAAGAAGAATTTCCCAAGAAAGAAAAGAAATATCAAAAGGGAAACAAGAAAGAAAAGAAAAGAAAAGTTTTCAACAAAAGCCTCTACTCAAAAGAAGATAGTTCCTCATATGATGAGGATGATGATAGTGACAGTGACTCAGAAATGGTTCTCTTCATGGCAATGGAAACTCTGAAAGGAACCCCTGAAAATGTCGAAGAATATTATGAAGAAGGCGAAGTGGATCTTGAGGAAGAACTAATTTGTGCTTTAAGTGAGCTAAAAGGGGAAAGGAAGTAAAACAAGTCCCTCAAGGAATAATTGATCAAAGTAAAGGAAGGTTCTCAAAATCCAAAAAAAAACTTTGAATAAGTCCAACATATTATTAAAAATCTAAATTTCTAGCTAGAATAAGCCAGAAGGATTGAAGAAACACTCAAAAACCAGTTGGAATAAAAGCATAAAATAAACGAGTCTTTGGAAGTTGAAATTGATCAACAATAAAGAAGACTTGAAGAAGAAACAATATCCTTGAAAACCCAACTTGAAAAAACAAAGAGAACGGAAGAACTCATGAATATCCACATGATGAATAAAGAAGAATATTGTGAGAATGTTGAATAAGAAGTCGCCACATTAAGAGTCGAAGTTGTCAAGCTCAACAAGAACTTGAAAATATCTCAAGTACTAGAAGATATTCTCAGTTGTTAAAGGTTACCATTCAATAAAGAGGGGTTTGGATACATTTGTGAGGCATCATGCAAAGAATATGAAAATACCACTCCCAGCAAGAGTATTGAAGAGAGAGGAAGCTCCACACGGTCATTAATGAATTTAGAAGAGAAGTGTTCCAGATTGTCGAAAATGAAGAATGAAGAGGAGGCTAAGAACTATGTAGACATTCTCAAAGAAAGAAATCATGATCAAAAAGATTCAAAGAGGGAAGAATGTAGAAGAGGTATATCTCCAAGAAGACCTTCTATCTCTAGGTATCAAAGAAGCTTCAATCATTGTGAAGGAAACAATAGAATAGAAGATCGTGATTAGATAAGGCATGAATTCAGAAGGACTATGTGACAAAGAGGATTATTGGATCCTAGGTATCAAAGTTTATTTCCTAATTATTGTTTTACTTGTAATAACTTTGGACATAAAGCTGTAGATTGTGGATCATATGGAAGAAATTTTCAAGCAAGAGATGTTTATGTGGCCCCCTATAATATTGAATGTTACAAATTCCACAACTATGGACACATAGCTTGTGATTGTAGAAGCATGACAAAGTCTTCCTTGAAGGAAAACATCAATATCATATACAAGAAGGTTTGGAGAAGAAAGAAAAAACAAGAAGAATAGGGGAATGAAGAACTCCCAGAGATCATAATAATAGGATTTTCATATGTGCGATATCATGATCAATCTACAGGTAAAGAAGAAGATGTCAAAATTCAGAATTATGATCCTGCAACAGAGTAGGCTTATGTATTATTCTAAGAAATATGGCTTGGAGACTCTCAGTAATGTGAATATTAAAGAGGGGGAGTCTAAGAAACAACTATTACAGATTGGAGAACTATATTTCAGGAAATCTGAAGTGTTTGGATATTTTGGAAAGACAGATTCAAAATGGTTTGATGGAAGAAGTGCAGAATGTCTCGTGACAAATTAGTTGATTAAGGAGCATTTTTCGAAAGACATCCCCATGTAGGTATAAAGGGGTCAGCTAAAAATTACGAGGAATATCTTTGGCACACTTTTGAGGAAGAGATTCATGATTGTATAGAGGATTCTAATCATGTATTCAAGCAGGGATATATTCAGTACAGATTTGAGAATGTGTACTTGTTGCAGACTTGTAGAGTTTGATTTGAAGATAGAGAAAACTAGTGGACATATTTGATTTAGCTTGAGAAGCAAAAATATGTAGTGATCAATTGCAATAGATTTGAAGAAGCCCTCATAATAGTGAAGTAGAATATTAGTCAACATTGTCTATAGTTGAGTAGAAAATTCATTGACGATTTTGTGACATATGGATAATGATGAATTCAATATGAGATATTTTGGAAAGTATAGAAGATAATACTTGACATGAACCATAGAATATACATGAAAGTGGATGAAATCATGATTTTGAAGAGGAATTGCATAAATACTTGTTGTCATTGTCATCAAGAGGAATGTCCAGTAAATCATATGACTTAGAAAAGAAGCATATTGACAGATGGAACCAACTAGTCATAGGAAGGAAAGCCGTGAGGGGTACAACAATATAGGGGGGAAGAAACCATTAGAAGAAGTTATAATGTCAAGGGGAGATTATTTAATTATTATGTCATTGATGTCAGCTCAATGAATACATGACAATCCATGAATACTTGAAGGAAATTAATGAAGGAACTTTGACATGAACGCTTTTAATATACGTCAATGGATTACACCAAGAAGTACCAATGGACAAGAATCCCTGGAAGAGAGGAAGGGAATCATATACAAGAAACACCACATTGATCTACAAAACATATTGAAAAGAAGGCAGGGGGAGAGAATTCATGAGGGGGAGTTACCCTTTTCCATTTATTTCAAAAGGGGAGAGAAAGAACAAAAGCAGGAGAGAAATATCAGAAGCATGAAGACAGGGGGAGCAATGGTCATAGGGGGAGTATGAGTGTTTCCATAAATTCCAAAGGGGGAGATTTTTGGAAATTTGGTTATCATTTATTTGAATAAGTCTCCAAGGTGGTCCCCTTATAGCGTATCTTTAAGCATGGCCCTCAGGGGAACACACTTTGAAGAAATCTACAAGAAGCCCTGGAAATATAGTTAAGTGGTTAAGAAGCCTCGAAGGTGTGGTCATGAAGCCCAAAGTTAATTGAAGAAAAATAGCATGGAGAACATTGCAAGTGCATTTAGAACCCTCATAGATTGATAGTCCTCATCATGTCATTTCCAATGGTAGGTGACACGCCACGTGGTTCCTCACGATTGAGAATTTATGTCCTCTTAAATATTAATCCCTGAAGTATGGTCAAGAAGCCCCATATCTAAGGTCAAAGAAGATATAAGTTGGCCCTAAATTCAAGTAAAACATGAAGTTTCGGGTCGAATCAAAGATCAAGTAAAGAAGTTACTTGGAAGGGTGTAAATACACATAAAGAACCTCTCATTTTACATCCAAGCAAGTGTGAGTCTATGGAATGGAACTAGCATAAGTGAGTCTACACTTGTGCTAGGAGGATTGGTGATATTAGCAAAGGAAAATTTTGCAAGGTAGTGAATCTAGACTAGGAGAAAGGAGGTTGAGGAGAGCGAAGTGTACGGAGGTGACTGTACCAATTTTCTAAGGTTATACATGGTTTTCAAAAGGGTGAAATGCATATATATGTAGGTTGCAGACAAACGAATCACGTATAGGGTATACGCATATTGTAGTGGAGCAAAGCATGGGTGTTCACGAGTTGACAATGGGTGAATCACGTATTTTTTCTAAGGTTGAAGAAGTTATGAATAATATGATATCTTATGCACCAAGTTCTTTACATGATCAAATGTATGTCTTCTATATATTTTGTAGGCTTGTATTTTGGTGATTTTGGGTATATGCTTGAGGCATATGTTGGATTTTATGGTATATGCTTGAAGCATATCTTGGAGGTTATGGCACATGTTTAAGGATATCATGGATGGTTTGGCACATGCTTAAGGCATGTTTTGACACATTCGTAAGTCATCTTTTGGCATATGTTTGAGGCTTGTATCTTGGATATTTTGGCACATGGTTTAAGGAATATCTTGGAGGTCTTGGTACATGCTTGAGGCATGCCTTTGGCACAAAGTTTGATTCATATCATGGTGATTTTGAGAACATGATTTGGAGGATATTCTTGGATATATTGGCATAAGTTTTTGTGGTTGTATCAACTTTGATGATGATGATGTGTCAGTATCAGTAACAGAAAAAGTGACAGGTTCAGTCTATCATTTATATTCAAGGGAGGAAGGAAGGGGAAAGGATAGGGATTTGTAGCTTCCTTCATGTTGGAGCCTGTAAACAAGGGGGTTCGAGCCTCCTTCTAGTTGGTGCTGGAGAATCTAGGGAATTGGAGCTTCTTTCAGGTTGGAGCCTGTAAACTAGGGGGTTGGAGCCTCCTTCAATTTGTTGATGGAGAATTTAGGGAGTTGGAGCTTCCTTCAAGTTGGAGCCTCCTTCTAGTTGGTGCTAGAGAATCTATGGAGTTGGATATTCCGTCAGGTTGGATCCTGTAAACTAGGGGGTTGGAGCCTCCTTCCAGTTGGTGTTGGAGAATTTATGGAGTTGTATCTTCCTTCAGTTTGGAGCCTGTAAATAGGGGGTTGGTGCCTCCTTCCAGTTGGTGTTGGAGAATATTGGAATTTGGTGCTTCCTTTGGATGTAATATTCAAGATATATATTAAAAAACGTTATGTGGTTTTATCTCATTTGGGTTTCCACGTAAAACTCTCGTGTACTATGTATTTGTGGTTATATATTGATGATATCTTGAATGCAGTCATAAGTGATAAATTGTTGATATCATAAATTGTTGATAACTTAATTTTTACATGTTATGGTTGAAAATAGTAAAAAGTGATCAATATTGATTCACCCCACCCCTCTCAGTATTGGTGAATATTGCAACAAGAAGCACCAGTTCCCACACATAAATGAGAAGCATCAATGTGCACACATAAATGAAAAGAACAAGTGATTTTTATGTTTATGCATGCACTGGTGTGTATTGTAATCATGCACATCGAAATATTTTGAAATGATACAAATATAATCATACATTATGGCATTTAAAAAAATGTTGTTTTCTCACAATTTTTAGCACCAATGCATATAACTCATAAAAATCCATTGTTTAATGAATTCAAAATATAGTAATGCAACAATATGTATATATTTTAATTAAAATTTTTTTTTACAAATTTTCAATTAATCATCTCAAAATCAAATATTTGTTATAATAATATTGATTTTTATATTTTTGTTATTGTGTTTTGATATATTGATTTCATTAATGAGTTATCCAACAGATAACACCTCTATTACTTGTAACAATGTAAATCATCCATATATTAATTAATCATCAACACAACATTTGACAATACAATAAAATAACAAACCCATTTTATTATATATGAATAAGTGACCCATCGTCATACAAAATGGGACAATATAAAGGTCCACAATAATCAAAATGCAACAAATATGTAATTGTTACACTCATCAGTAACATGTACTCAAGCAATTGGGACAATATGTTGAGTACATTAAACAAAATCCCTGATTTTCATAGACAAATATTCCAAAACATACAACTTGCAGTAACATTCAATTATATTGATTCTCATTCGACATCGCTTGAACTACTATCATTTCTCAAGCTACGTGCACGCCTCGTTTCTTCATCACTTGTATGTGATATTGTACTTTGGTCATTTAACCTAATGTTTTCTTGATCGGATTTTTTTTATGTTACATCTACAAACATAGAAATAAAGTGTAATAAGTATATCTACATTTCTGTATATAGTAGAATAGACATGATTGCGTAAATAAAAAAGTGTACCATAGCAACAACTATTTCATAAATAATACACATTATTTTAAAGCCATGCTTCATGTCATCTCTCAAAATATATTATGTTGGATGCACTCCATACTTTGTTTCCTCCATGTTTAATATGCCATGACAAATCACAATCGATAATAATTAATATAAGGGTTTCTTGTTGTTCCATTAATTATAAAACAAGGGAAGTTAAAAAACATAGCTACTTAGAAATTGTTCAATTAAACCTTGATACTTCAACATATACTCACAACCGATACTTAACCCAATGTATATCAATTCTTCAATTGGCTCTTCTTTGTATGTTAGCACCTATTATAAGACATTCATGGATGGGTATAAATTAATTATTTAAATATAAATATTGTAACAAAGATGTAATTTAAGAAAGATCGAAAAAGTTAGTACTCACAAACTTTGTGATCAACCCTTTTATTCTTCATCATTCTATCTTATGTGTTGAATGGGTTTCATTTTTTTTATTTTCTACAACAAAACAATTGAAACTACTATTTCATGCGATAATTAAAATCGATGTACATAAAAGGATAAATGAATGATTACATACCTCTTATGCGCATTGTAATTGTTGGGATGGCTCCTCCTACGATGCAATTATATTCATTTCTTTTACCATCTCCTTGTACACTTTTTTGTACATCCCCACCAACATGTATTGGTTTTTCCCTCATTTATCCCTTGGAATTTCCATGACATGCTTTAACCAACACACGTCATTACACATTAATTTAAACCTATAAATAATTCAAAGATATTAAATTTTTAATACAACATAAATAGATCTCCTTGTTCTCTTGTTGTGATGAGCTACGATTGTGCTGACTACAATAAGTTGTTTTCCTCGAACTTCTATCAGCCATATTTTATCAAAAAAACACAGGAATCATCATATATAAAAACTATGCTTTTGTTTTACAAAATAAGATTAATAGATGCATCGATGCTCGAGAAATTAACAGAAGCATCAATGCTCTATTAATTAATAGAAGCATTGGTGCTATATCAATTAACAAAAACATTGGTGCCTCATTATTGTTTATTGTGCACTTTTGAACATGTGAATAAATTTATTTTTATTTTAAAATCCACGGGGTTGTTGACAAGAACATGATCACCAATGAGCTTTGTTATTGGGGGTGCACCAGTGCTCTTTGTTATTGGGGGAGTATTGGTGTGTTCTTTTATTGGGGGAGCATCGGTGTGCTTTCTTATTGGGGGAGCACCAATGTGTTTTTTTAATTGGGTAGCACTGTGATGCATTTTAGTTCTTATTAAATAAAAAACAATATTTTAGTATTTTATATTAATGGAGGTTATTGGAAGCATCGGGCCATTATGTTTTGGAGCACAATTTTGCATTGTTGTTGGGAAGAGAACTTGTGTGCACAATTGACTTAGGAACATTGGTTCACAAGGTTGACTTAGCAGCACCAACATGCACATTCAACTTAGGAGTATTGGTATTGTTGACATGAAAATGCGCAATGGTACGATATTCCTGTACAGTATGCACCACGAACCGTGAAAACATTTTTTAAAAGAAAAATTACAGTGATGGGGTTTGGGATCCAATGCAATGAATAATCGCATTGCAACAGATACCAAATGCTCCATACACAAGTAAAGAAACCCTATAAAAATATATTTCTTAAAAAAAAACTACTTGTGAAATATAGAGAGGAAAACTAAGAGAAACAACCAGGAAGATAGGGGCTTCCAATAGTGAATGTTACTTTGAAACCCTTTTATTTTATTTTTTATAATGCACTGAAATATTTTTGAATCAAAAAGGGGAAATATTGAGATGATGAATAGAATAAAATCAAATACCTGAAATTTCTCCTCTAGAAATCTATATGTAAATTTGGTTCTTCAAAAAAGTCTTCCCACTCCAAATTTACATAAAGAAAAAATTATTAGGTTTTTAGGGATCTTATAGGACTCACAATGTTCTTCCTTCCTATTAGGGTGTTCTCCAAGTAAGTGACCCCTCCATGTGGTGACATTGAAGGGCATCCACCAAACTATCAAGATAACTTCAACACCTAAGAGAAGAATACAAATCTAGTTCCTAACTGAGGTCAAGCAATCATTGATAAATTTGTCTCAACTGTGTAATGTTGGGTATGTGCTATATTCTTTGCATGAGTAGTTTTACCTCAGAAAATGTGTCACATATTTAGGTGGTTTTTCGGTACATGGTTTTTTTTCTGATGGTTTTCTATTTCTGGTTAAGGAATTAGGGTTGTTGACTAATCCAGGTCATTGGGTTAGGGTTTTCGATGCCATTGGCTCCTATATGTATATTTTATTGTAAACAATGTATCACTATGAATGAATATAGAATATGCTATTTTTCCCAGTTTGGGTTTCCAGGGGAAAAATCTCTATGTAATGTTTGTATTTTCCATTGTATCTTTTATGTTATTTTACTGGAAATTTGTTTGCAGTAAATATTGTATAAGGTTAAAATCTACATTTGGTATCAGATCTTTTTTGGATTCAAGGGGATGCCTTTGTGGTCAAGGGTTTGGATCAGGACTGTGATAATCCTTGTTACAGTGGGATATTTGTGGTATTGATTTTTCAGGTGAAAAGAAATGGAAAGCAATTCGAAGATGGAGATCGAGAAGTTTAATGGGAAAAGTTTTGAGTTGTGGATTCTGGAAGCTCAATATGGAATACATGTTGGTGGACAGAGATCAGTGGATCACAGTAGATCCAGGTACTGCACCTACAGGAAGTTTAGCAGATGACTGAAAAAATTTGGATTGGAAGGAAAAGAGCACAATCTGACTTTGTCTCTTTGATTCAGTATTATTGAATGTGTCAGAGGAAGCTACAGTCAAGGATTTATGGGAAAATTTGGGTAAGTTGTATCAGTCTAAGTCCCTAGTAAATAAACTATTCCTTAGAAATAAGTTGTATAACCTGAGGATGAGAGATGGAGACTTGGTGGAAGAGCATTTGAATGCCTTCAATACTATGGTAATTCAGTTAGTATCTATTGACATCAAAATTTTAGATGAAGATAAATGTATTAGTTTATTGTGTTCTTTACCAGACTCATGGGATAGTCTGGTTATGTCCATAGGTAGTTATACAATTTCCTTGAAGTTTGATGAAGTGGTCTCATCATTTTTTTCAGAGGAGATGAGACGAAAGAATATGGAAGGACAAAGCACATATGAATTATTTGCAAGAGGACGTTCCCAGGAGAGAAATAGATCTAAGTTCTCAAGTGAGAGATATAAGTCTAAGGGTAGATATAAATATCCTAGAAACTTTGTAAAGGTATGTTGGATATGTGGAAAATAAGGGCACTACAAGAAGCAATGTAGATCCAAAGTTGAGAAAAAGAAGGGATCTGAAGAATCTCCTTCAACAGAAGAAAAGACCTCCAAGGAAGAAGGATGGGATGTGTACTTAGCTTCTTAAAGAACACATGTAGATCATGAGGCATGGTTGGTTGAATCTGATGCATCCTTTCATATGACTCCCCACAGGGAGTGGTTTTACGAATATGAAAGTAATGATGGAGGTAATGTTTTCTTAGGTGATGATTCGACAACCAGAATCATAGGAGGAGGAAAAGTCAAGTTGAGGCTCATAGATGGAAGGATTAGAACACTTCCTGGTGTTTTACACATCCCAGGTTTGGCCAGAAATTTGATTTCTATAAGCAAAATGGACAATGTAGGGGTAAACACAATATTTGAAAAGGAAACCTACAGGATGGTTCGAGGAGCAATGGTGTTGCTGAAGGGAGTTTGGTTTGAGACTCTATATAAGATGCAAGGAAGCACTATTAGTGATGGGTGTAATATTTCCATTGTTC
This sequence comes from Picea engelmannii, assembly GCA_009831015.1. Lineage (NCBI taxonomy): Eukaryota > Viridiplantae > Streptophyta > Pinopsida > Pinales > Pinaceae > Picea > Picea engelmannii. The sequence goes on along the minus strand of ML812878.1, from coordinate 157,477 downwards.
CTGATATTGGATTTGAAGAAGAAAGAACTGCTACAGTCTTTGGAGAAAAGGTTATGTTATGGCATCAAAGACTGGGGTGTATCGAAGAGAAGGGTCTTCGACTACTACATAGTAAAGGTATGGTTGAAGGTATGTCTAACTGCTCTATGGATTTTGACTTCTGTAAACATTGTCTATATGGGAAGTAGAATCGGGTAATATTCACCTCTGGTGCAATGAGAGCGGAAGGAATTTTACAGCTAGTTCACAGTGATGTTTTTGGACCTATGTCGGTCCCATAATTGGGAAAATATGTGTACTATGTCTCATTTATAGATGAATTCTCGAGGAATACTTGGATATATTTCCTCAGGAATAAATCTGAAGTCTTTGACAGGTTTAAAGAGTTTAAGGCTCTTGTTGAAAATCAAACAGAGAAAATAATCAAGGTGATGAGGACAGATAATGGTGGAGATTTATATGGGAATGAATTTGAAGAATTATGTAAGAAGTGCGGTATATAAATGCATAAGACTACTCCATATACACCTCGAAAAAATGGAGTTGCAGAAAGGATGAACATGACGCTAATGGAAAAAGAAAGGTGCATGCTCAGTGGTGCCAGGTTAGGGAAATAATTCTGGGTAGAGGCAATGGGTACTACATGTTACCTAGTCAACAGATCACCCTCATCAACGTTGGATGATAAGACTCCCCAAGAGGTATGGAATGGTAAGGAACCTTCTCTCACACATATCAAGGTATTTGGTTATGATGCATATGTTCATGTTCCAAAGGAAAACATGAGTAAGCTAGATAAGAAGGATGAAAAGTGTATCTTTATTGGATATAAAGATGGTCTCAAAGGTTATAAGATTTGGAACCCATAAACTAAGAAGGTAGTGTATAGCCGAGATGTGGTATTTAGAGAAATGAAGGATGTTGTTAAACAGGAATACCTACCAAGTAAGGAAGAACCAAAGAAAAAGAGTTTGATTTAAATGATGATGAACCAGACTCTACAAAAGAACATGAATCAGAAGAAGAATATCCTCATACTCTAGTATTGAGGAGATCGGTTCAAGAAAGAAGGCTACCAGAAAGGTATACTCCATTTGATTTCCGTTCAAATTTTTCTTTGTCTATTACTGATGATGATCCTAGAACCGTCAAGGAGGCAGTGCATTCATAGGATGGAAATATCTGGAAAAGGGCCATGGACAAAGAAATGGCATCTTTGGATAAGAATGAGGCTTGGGATCTAGTGGATTTTTTGACTGGAAGAAATCCCATTGGAAGAAAATGGGTATTTAAAAAGAAGTTGAATGCAGAAGGAAAAGTGGATAAATACAAAGCTCGGTTAGTAGCAAAGGGTTATTCCCAGGTTGAGGGAATTGATTTTGGTGAGATTTTTTCTCCTATTGCCAAGTTAACCTCTATAATATTTTTGTTATTTGTTGTTGTTGCATTTTATTTTGAAGTAGAATAGATGGATGTGAAGACAACATTCCTACATGGGGATATGGAAGAATAAATCTTTATGAAGAAACCAGAAGGTTATGATGTGAAGGGAAAGAAGGAGTTGGTATGCAAGCTGAAAAAGTCCCTATATGGTTTAAAACAATCACCAAGGATGTGGTATCAAAAATTTGATACTTATATGATGGTACTTGGCTTCACAAGAAGAAAAGAGGCTCACTGTGTGTATTTTAAATTAATTCATGATCATTTGATTTATTTGGTCTTGTATGTGGATGACATGTTGTTGATAGGAAACAACAAGGAGATTATCCAGGATGTGAAAACTCAGTTGTCCTCTAAATTTGACATGAAGGATCTTGGTGCTTAAAATTTCATTTTGGGCACGGAAATTAAAAGATATCGGAAAAAGAGGAAACTCTGGTTAAATCAGAGAAGATATGTCAAGACAATATTGCAGAGGTTTAATATGTAGAAATGTAAACTGGTCAAGGTTCCTATTCCTGTTGAGGTAAAGTTATCTTTGGATCAGTGTCCCAAGACACGGGAAGAGGAGGATGACATGTCTTGTGTTCCATATGTGAGTGTAGTTGGAAGTTTGATGTATGAAATGGTCTGTACTAGACCGGACATTGCACATGCAATGGAAGTTTTGAGCAGGTATATGTCAAAACCATGGAAGGAGCATTGGCCAACAGTAAAAAGGGTTTTCAGGTATTTTTGTGGCACTGCTAGGGTTTTTAGGTATTTTTATGGCACAAGTGGGTATGTGTTTAACCTGTTTGGAGGAGAAATAAGTTGGATGAGAAAAAGATAGGTTGTAGTGGCACTTTCAACTACAAAATTTGAATACATGGCAGCCACTCATGCAAGTAAGGAAGCAGTATGGTTACAAATATTGTGTTCGAGTATTAGGTTGGCACAACAAGTTGTAAGGTTAGATTGTCACAATCAAAGTGCAATTTTTCGAGAAAAGAACCTGACTTATCATTCAAAGACAAAGCATATTGATATTCAATATCACTTTGTGAGAGACATGATTGAAGAAAAGAAATTATTGCTGATGAAGGAGGACACATTGAAGAATGTTGTAGCTTCATTAACAAAATTTGTGAGCACTGAGAATTTCTCTTGGTGTAGAGGATCCATCGGCATTATTTCCTTGGATTGTTGACTATGTAACCCTGTAACCCCATGTATGCAAAGAAAAAAACAAGTGGGAGAATTTTGGGTATGTGTTATATTCTTTGCACGAGGAAACGTGTCACATATTTAGGTGGTTTTTTGGTACATGTTTTTTTCCGATGGTTTTCTATTTCTGGTTAAGGAATTAGGGTTGTTGACTAATCTAGTTCATTGGGTTAGGGTTTTGGATGCCGCTAGATCCTATATTTATATTGCATTGTAAACAATGTATCACTATGAATGAATATAGAATATGTTGGTTTTCCCGGTTTGGGTTTCCAAGGGAAAAACCTCTATGTAATGTTTGTATTTTCCATTGTATATTTTATGTTCTTTTACTGAAAATATGTTTGCAGTAAATATTGTACAAGGTTAAAATCTGCATGTAAATCCATCATATACCATCTCCTATGTGCCAATCCATTTTGAACATCCAAGGGATGAACATACACCATGTACACCAAATATCATGAAGACTCCCTCTTTATGAGGAAAGTTTTTACACCAACACCTATAGACTCTCTCAATAACTCTATCAAACTTGATACCTGCAAATATGTACTGGATACAATCCTACAATCAACCACTATCTCCTATAAATAAACTCTTACCCATGCTATCATAACATCTCGATCCTCCAAAGAATAATTACCACCTATGAATATGAAATAACATATCCCTTGAACAAAAGAAACCTTCAAAGCTCCAAAATCCTCCAAGTAAACATCACGTTCCAAAATCAATGGACACCACATCATCAACTATCCACAAAATATTGTAAATATAATCATATTTTCAAACAATATCAAGACAAGTGGATCACATCTATCAAAGGCACAAAGATAAAAAAAAAAAAATCACAAGTAGCCTTGTTGATCTTGGAATACAATGATTGTGGTATAGGTAACAATCTATGCAAGGGTATCAACAACTTTTCATCATGAGAATCATTATCATGCATGTCAAATCCCTCAACAACTGGAACATCCTAAACTAGGTCAACTCACTCATCCTGATAAAATCCTGAAGAAGGAGTAGCATCATGGAAACTCCCTTTGTTAAATAGAATCCATGGGAAACCTCCTCTATCTGAGAGAATCCTTCAATCCCATCCCTATCCTTTAAAATACTCCCATCAAAACCTTGAATCCACATCATCCTCCATCAAGGTATCACACCTCTCCTCCAATGAACTAATGGAAGTCTCACAAATGGAAGAAACCAATGCAAAATGACTAGCATATCTCCTAGAAGGTATATTAGGCCTCATTGGAGATATAGGTATTCCTACATGCTCTCAAGCAACTTGTAATGTCATGGTAAATAATCTCATCTTCTTATAAGTTGGATTATATGAGGGCATATCAACACCCATTCACACCTCGTATCCCTTTGAATCAAACTCGTCTCATGTATTTAAATCAATCTCTTGAACAATAACCTCCACATTCTCCTCAATCATTGAAGGATAATCCTATGAACTAGAAGACCTCACATCCTCATTAAATATCACATCTCTACTCACTATAGTTTCCCACTATGCTGGAATATCGATCCTATAAGCTATAGAAGTATCAGTTCATCCATCAACACAAGGTGTTATCATAGATTCCATAATAGATTTTGAACCTGTCTCCATGGTATCCTAGCATGCATGTGCCTCCTCAAAGCTAGAAATCATTTCTAGCCTCCCATTAGAATATACAATTTCCACTATATTATAAAGAAACCTATGAATTCCACCCTCTCTCAACCCTCTATCCAAAGTCCTTGGACTAACTAGACTACAATCATTGATGGGGCATGGGTGTCCCTCAAAATAAATTATCCATTGTACATATATCATACAAGACACTGGAAGAAGATTCTTCTTCATCATAGAAACAAAAATAATGGAATCCAACTCAAAAAAATAACCTGAAGGCATATGAAAGGAAATGGACCCAACACCAAGCTCCACTCTCATTCTTCCCTCTTGCTCTTGAAATCTATTGAATAAATACCTATCATATGTCATATTCCTTAAAGATCCAATGTCCACATACCATCCAACAATAGACATAGTATTAGAGGACAAGAAATAGAGAAAAAACATATCCATCCTAGAAAATATGAAAAAAGAAGAATATCCTCTGCCTATCACAAGTAAAAAACACACTAGAATCTATTGGAACAAGTCAACCACCTATTGCAAGTCCTCTTGGGAATCTCATCTATTGAAAATAAAACTATATCATGCAATAATAATACAGATCTATTTCCTATCACTAGTGACCCTTGGAACAAATCAACCACCTATCACAAGTCCTCCTAGGAATCACACTTACTAAAAATGCATCCATAAAATCCATCAATGTAGTAGACCCATCACCTCTCATCACGAGAGAAACCCATCAAGAGGTCTTACATGTTCAATTGTTGATTTCAAGAACATTAGGGTTTCACACCTAATGACCTTAAGAAAGGTCAAGAAACTCTCCTAGGTAATATCCAATTGAAATACAAATTCCCTCTTACTCTAGAGTGATCTCAACCACAACAAGCTTTGATACCATGTAGAAATTTCTGTTATCTCAGATTTTAATGAAAAACAAAAGTTTCACCTCTTTCACTATAGGTTTCTCATATTTTAACTTCATGGATTTTCAACCTTAGATATGTTATGAAATAGAGTATAAAACAACAGTCGAAAGAGTACAATATTTCACTTTTTAACAATGTAATCTTCTAGGAAATACAAGAAGAAAAGATACCAAATGATCTAGATAAGTTTCATCCCTCTAGGGAACCTTATCCCACATAAACCAAACTAAAAATTCACTTTTACAATAGTTATAACAACAATAAAATAGTAGATATAGTTGTAAAAAAAAAAAACCTTTAATTCTTCAACGATGATGTGAAATCACTCAACAAAATGTCTTTTTAGTTATGTCAAATCATCAAGACATATATAGTTGTAAATAGCAATACATGAAGAACATATAATCACTGAAAATAAAATAAGGAAATTGTACAAGTTTTGGATAGTTGGAAACTTCAATAATATACTCAAGATGAAGTCAAGTACATACCATGGCCTTATCTCAAGGCTAGTACAAACCCACTATCTCTCCAAAATCCTAGCTAGGTAAAATCAATGAAAAATCTAGCTCAACCAAGGAGATCCAACATGCAAGAATCTCTCCAACAAGTTCTCTAAGAAAATACATCATATTCTCTTCTTCTTCTCCACTGAATATACCATAGGTCTTTGTCACAAATCCCTAATCTCAAATCTCCATGGGATAAACCCTAACCCTACACTTCCAATGGTATGACCCCAATGGGGGCATATATGGGGTTAAATGTATATGATATGACCCCAATGGGGGTCATATATGGGGTTAAATGTACATGTAATGAGTAAATGTATATGTAATAGGGTCAGACTACTAAAAAAGGGGCCACATATGAAATGTGTGAATAGGTATGTATAAAGATTATGTAGTCATTATTGAGGAGATGTGAGTTGTGATTATGAATGTATTTAGGTATTGGAAGGAGGTTATCATATTCTTTAAGGATTTATTATGTAACTCATCTCTCTTATCTATCTTGGAGTTGTTCTCCACACTCACATTGATGTGTTATCCACGCTCACATTGATGTGTACTTCTATTTTACTATGATATATTAAGCATTTTGTTCATAACATCCAAGATGATCCAAGATACTCTAGGAATACCAAGAAACCCTAGAAACTCCAACAGAGATAGTGATCAAGTACATATGACAACTTAGAGAGAGAGAGAGAGTAGGCTATTGAACACTCTTCTCTAAGTTACATCTCAACAAAAGAATTAATACAAGATGAGTGAATGATGCATGATGATCTCTAATGCCTCCTCCACAAGAGTAAAACTTAGTCATAAGAGAAAATATGAACCATGATGTCCTGTTTCCCTTCCATATTATCTCCTAGGCTTTCATCATGAACTCATGAACGCTAGTTTCACTTAGACAAGAAGACAATTATAAAGAGAAGAGTATGATGATGATGAAGGAGAAGCAATATCTCCTTCCTCTATATATAGGGTGGTCAACATTACAATGTGGGCCTAAGCCCATACAAGTAACCTACAATGAGCACTTGTAGGCCAACACAAGTGGGAACTCCACACCAAAGTACATGTGTCATGCTCCAAAGTGATGTCGTACATAAAAAAGGGCTCTAATATGATGTAGCTACACATGGCATGTCCATATCTCTCCATCGCAAGCCTCCATAGAATCCATCGATCCACCTAAGAAATGCACTCTACAACGTCATATACCCCTTTCAAGAAACTATTGCATCCCAAGAATCCCCAAGCCAACTCCAAAATACTCCAAACAAGAATCCAATATATCCCAATATCTAAGGCCTAATTCCCTCATCTAGGATTCACAATGTTCCTCCTCCCAATTAGTTTATTCTCTAAGAAAGTGAACTCACAATGTGGCCACAATGAAGGGTGTCCACCAAACTGTCAAGAGAAATCTAAAGTATGAGGGAAGAATACCAAGCCAGTACCTAACCGAGGTCAAGAACTCATTAATAAAGTTATCTCCACCATGCAAATCCATCGCAAACCATCTCCCATGTGTCAATCTATCTCGAATAAACCAGGGGTTCAACATACACAATGTACCCAAATCTCATGAAGAACCCCAAACATGGTGTAAATAATTTCCTAGTCACCCTAAAAGATAACAGGATTCATAAAGAAAGTGGGGGAAGCTCTTCATTTCACTCAGATCCTTCCTTGACATTTATTATCATTAAGTTCATAATGGAAAAAGTGTCTTGCATTATACATCCAAAATGACAATGGTTTCCGGCCTTTATTTCACCCTAATCCTCAATGTAATTAGTTATCGGTGTTTTCGACTATTAAGCGAATGATGGATCAAACCCTCTCTACACATCGTCTAATTTTTGTTGCAGGGTGAGTTGGGGTCACATGATTTCCAATCCCTCCTACTTTTGGTCTTCGCAAATCAATCCCAAGGGCTTGTTCTAGTTGTTTTATGTTAGGGATTGTGGTGGGGATTCAAGGAATTGTAGTTTTCTTAGCCAGTGTTCGTGTCCTAGTTAGTAACTAGCTTATATGGGATTTCCTTGATATGAGGTAGTGATGGATTAATGCAAAAAAAAACATTGTGAGATGTGTGAATTGGTGGACGTTCTTCAAAGTGTGAAGGAGATCAAATAAAGTGTAGCAAAGCCCATAAGTCGAAGGTGCATTCCAAGCTCCAATGGAGTCATTTGCACGAAGCATGGGAACAAATTTGATGGTAGAAATCCATGAGAAGGACAGGGATTCTATGGATATTTATACTCAATTGAGGACTTTGCAAGATTTGAAACAAAGTTCAAGGCATTCATATAGATACATAGAATAAAATACATGGAGTTAGACCTTCAATTAGGATCAATAGTATTTTTGGTGGTGCGTATTGTTTTTTTTCTAATCTTCCTCAAAGGTCATTCAAACCACCATTCCTCTTCATAAGGATATTTTAATTTGAGGGAGGGAAGTGTGGGGACCTAGTGCTCTCCCAACATGAAACTAGAAGTTGTTGTAGAAGAGACAAGCCCTACAAAACAATCGGGACTAGACAAGTGATATGAGAAGTACCTTAAGGAAATTCAAGTAACAGAGGATGCTTCATAAGCCGACATTCTGATTTTTTTATGTTTAGCATATTTTTTTGAATTGTTTTGCTAATAGGTTAATTTGTTTGACATTATGCCTACCATGTTAGTTAATCTAAAAATTGTGTAGACAATTAATAGGGATTTTTTGAAAAAAGATAATTGTTTTTTATGGACTACAACTATTGTACTTTCAGTTTGTATTGAAAAGTTGTATACTTAAATCATAATTTTTTTCCTAATACAAAACTATTCAGTATTGGTAAAAATACAACTCATATTTTAAGCAAATTCTACACTCCTTCCTTCCATATAAATAAATATTTCATCCTTCACTTTTTCCAATTTATAAACAAAACCTACAACATTTCTATTTTAATGAAGACTTAAAATTTTATAATATTACTTTATTACTATTTTTCATATTTTTATTTATGATATTTAATTTTATATTAAAACATGTTATAATAAACTACCAACTACTTTTAAAAAATGACCTCCATAAATTCATAAATTTCCACATCCTAGCATATCACGAAACTCCCAAATACATAGATTCTATAAAGAAATTTACTTTTGGAAAATGAGTGATAGGATATCCCCTCTATTCCAAAAGTTCATTAAAGAAGCTCAAAGTACATGGATTATTTTACTATTGCTTAGTGATCCTTATTAGTCCCTGTCGAAGGTGTAGAGGTACTATAGCGATCAATAATTCGTTGACTTCATATTAATATGTCCTTTGACTATAAGTTTTCGCATCATCTCTATTGTTTGAACTATAGAAGTAAAAACGTTATTTTTTATATAATAAAAAAAACCTTATATGTCATCGTCTCATTGGAGAATATATTGGAGGTATTATTGCCAACTTCGTTGTTCCCAATGTTGTAAATGTTTAGATATCCAAAGTTTTGATCTTAGACGCTCTTTTTTAATTTGTATTACATTTTTACTAAAATGTTTACATACCGAAAGTTCTGAGCATCGACGTTGTTTTTTAACGTTTTTATTATTTCTATTTGTATTGAAATGTTTACATAGCGAAGGTTTAGAGCATTGACACTTTTTTTGAGGTGCTTGAATAGGCCTGACAGCTTAAATGTTTACATAGCGCGAGGTCCTTAAACAGGTATGACATCTTAAATGATTGCATACCGCGGGGCCCTTAAACAACCTGATAGCCTTAAATGTTTACCTAAATAGGATTCTCACAGTACATTTTTCCTCGAATTTTTCCATACAATGTTGTAGTGAATTTGGACAATATAATTGTCCACCGCCAGTTGCATATCCATTGTATGTTTCATACTTCGTCTATGCTTGGAATGAAATTTGGTCACCATTGAAGATACATACATTGTTTATTGGTTCGGTGGGTGCTTCTTGTTCCTTCATTCATCGGTTGTTGCTTCTTGTTGTTTGGTTCAACTTTGAAAGGTTGAGGACCTGCGCCTGTGGTTGGACCTATTGGTGCTTCTTGCTTGCTTCTGTTTACTTCAAATTTGCAGGGTTGGGGTCCTTCATCCATAGTTGGAGCTATTTTTTTACTTTGCGAGGTCCAAGTCCTACACCAAAAATTCGACCTATTCTTCTATCGTTCATCATTGCAGAGTATTTTTGAATACCATAATTTAATTTCTATTCATTCTTTGTTGTTTACTATTTTCATTTTGCAAGTAAGAATGTTTGATTATTTCTATTGGCATGCTTGTCATATGTTTCAGGTTCCTTATGTTCTTGATATGCAATTTGGTAATAATTGGAGATACATATGTTGTTTACTAGTTCAGTGATTGTTGCTTGCTCGTTGGTTCCCTAGTTCGTCGGTTGTTGCTTGTTGTTGTTTGGTTCAAATCTATGAGTTTGAGGTCCTGGGACTGCAGTTGGGCATGTTCGTGCTTCCTTGTTGGTTTGTTGCTTGTTGTTTTCTTTTGTTTTCTTTGGCTTTGCAAGGTTGGGGTTCTACACCGGTAGTTGGAGATGTTTTTTTTTCACTTTGCGGTGTTCAGGTCCTGCACCCACAAGTGGACCTGCGGTTCTGTCATTTGTTGTGTCTGGCGAGGTCGAGATTTGGCGCCTGTCCCATGCTCGCCTATCCTGCTCTTAAATTTTTCTCCTATTTTTTTTCCTAGCTCTTAACCATACGTACATGCCTTTGCAAAATGTTCTTGTAGAAGAAAAGGATATTGAGATGGTTCTAGCAAGAGTGGTGTTTCGTGGATTGGAAATTGCAATATTCGGTTTCTATGTTGCTTGTCGTGCAACATTTCTAGCATAATGAATGTGTTCTCAAATGCATCACACCATTTACATTTGGACGAAACCATTATCATTCTAGGATACTTTAGTGTTAACATGATACAAAATAGTGTAATAACAAATAATTGGACAACCACATGTGAAATTACAATGTTTGTTGTCTTTTTGTTAAGACAAACATGTGAAAAACACACTTATTAACCATATATGGTGAAATGTGTCCATATCACAATACAACTTCTTTATCCTGTACATAGACTGGTCTGACCATGATACAATTTGTCTTGTACTGGAAATATAAAATGTACATCAAAGATACTACAAAATTATATTTCCATGTCTCAAAGCATATCTGGATACTTTGCTACACAAAACCAAAATCATGCAGCTATGGCCATACAATTTCTTAATATTTTATGTCTTGTAATATATTTTGGGCAGGAAAAACTCTATATAATTACAACCATGGATCAAGAAAAGAAAAGGTTCATGTTTCTAACTATCTTTTATTCTATTCGTTGATTCTCATTTACTGTATGTGCATATTACTTGTTCTCCCCTGCATACCAACTTCCATTCATGTTCATTGTATTTTGTGCATTCCCACATTGAAACAAACCAAATACCTGGAGAAGACGAAGGAGTCTTTACTAAAAATGTAGAAGAGGAGATACAAAGGTGCATGCTTGTACTGTTATTTCATATTCCATTGTTTTGTATTTCATTTATTGTTTGTATATGTGTTCACCTAATTTATTGTATGTAGATATTGTGTATCTTCCTACATAATAACTTATCTTCATGTCCTTTGTATTCTTTGTGCCACTATATTGAAATAAATCGAACTCTATTTATTTTTTTACATGTCGTCCTGCATACCAACTTACCTTCATGTCCATTGTATTTTTCTGCATTGCTACATTTAAACAAACAGAATAGTTGGAGAAGACAATTGACTCTTTGCTAAAAATGTATAACAAGAGATACAAAGGTGCATGCTTCTACTCTTATTTCATATTCGAGTGTTTAGTATTTCATTTATTGTCTGTATATTTTTTCTACTTGTTCTACTTCTTTGCACCTAATTTATTGTATGTAGATACTACGTATCTTTCTACATAGTAACTTATCCTCATGTGAATTGTATTCTCTTTGCTGCTACATTGAAATAAATATAACTGTATTTCTTTTTTTTTACATGTCTTTCTGCATACTAACTTACCGTCATGTCCACTATATGTTCAGTGTTGCTACATTGAAAGAAACATATTAGTTGGATAGGAAGATGAATTATTATATGCCACAACAAAGGGGGTTGAAGTACGATCTTCGAAAAGGTATACCAACTGTGCTAGTAAATAAAAAACACAAAACAGGTGGGTGCATATAATATTGGACTAGAAAATGATGATTTGGCAACAATGGGCCTTTGTTGAGACTTCCCGCTTCCAAACATTTCCCTCCCCATTTATAATTTTCCCACTTTCTATTATCCCTTTTTGTCCCCTCTTCTATACTTAACCGAATTCCCCTTCATTTTTCTCCTATACTTTCACTTTTTGGTTTCTTTGCTTAGTCGTCTTTAAAAAAAAATCTAGGTATGCGGGTTGGCGGACTCACTGGTTCACATTTATAGTCATGCTTCTATATCACGACTCCGACCGACGTTTTCCTCATCCCATACTTAGCCACTTTTTCGATCACGGGTTCCTGGGCTAGCGGGTTCAATATTGCACCTCTAGCTTCAGAAGTTTCATGATATATAGATTGGTCGTCATACCCCCCCATCATGCCCTATTCCCTATTACACAATTTTGCAGTCAAAAAAACTGAGGTATACAATTTGACCATCGGGTCCTCATGTTTCATGAGTATCCCTTGACACCCTATTTCATATTCCATCTCCTTCGACCCTGTATATGACATTCATAAAATTTATGGACAATATACAATGCATATGCTTATTTAGTCCTTCTGATGTTCATCTACACATGCTTGCATCAGAAAAATTTGGACTAGTGACATGGCCATGAACAATCAATCATCACAAACATCAACAAACCAACAAGTCCAAAGGTAAAGATTCATACATTTTGTTCCTCATATGTTTACCAAACAAATATCCTCAACTATTATTCATCTATGCCATGATAAATATGTTGATGTCATCTACAACACATACTTTACAGTTCACAAGAAGTACCAACGAGCACAAGTGAGACGTCAAACATAGCGCAAGTTCCACAGACTAATAGGTGTGGTTGCAAAACTCTGGCTCCATACTTCATCCAAGTTGTGCGTCTACTTGTACATTTATGCCAAGAAAAAAGAAAAAAGAAATAATGCAGACTACCATTCACATTACGTTTCCTGTTCAAAAAATGTCACCATGTCTAAACTTATAACACCCAAAATACTATCAATAGAGGGCTTGAACAATCGTCGAACTGGACAAGTGTTCTTCGAGGACATAATGGTTGTCTATAGCACCTACTTGGACAAGGCAAACAAAACTAGATCCATTATGCGTGCTAACATGTAAAACAATGAAGCCTTGATGACAGTCACACCGACTATTCCCACACAACTTGTCTAGAAACATGCAGAAAAGATATTGTGAGGTAATGGGATATCCATTAAAAAATTTAATATATTTCCCAAAATAGTATATGACTGTGGTGATTGTGATCGGATCATATCGCTCAACGAAACAAGTATTGTGGAAAAAAATCCCGTGATTTGTTAAGAATATTGTTTCGTCCCAGACACAACAATTAGCCAACTTGCACAGAGCAACGACACTTACCCAATCAGAACCATTGGTGCATCTTTCACACTCACGAGAAAACTTGGCTCGCAACACATTCTCCATATAAAATATGGAGAGTCAAACAATGACAAGCCAATGGTATTGTTCTCCATATCCAGTTTTGTCCTTTACTTTCACATGTCCATGTATCTCAGTTATGTTACAAAACTATTGTACTGTTCCATGTTGCAGTTGTAATTGTTCGACGCCTATTCAAATTTTTTTTAATCAATGGAACAACAATTGCATAAAGGGAATTTTCCATTTATGCTCTTCAAAAATATAACAAAGAAAATATATGTTAAAGAGAGGATCTTTCGCACAACCCAAGCAACATTTGTAACATAATTTTGAACAGACATAGTACAAGATCTCAAGAAACTAACTATCTCTACAACTTTTGTGCATATACATCCACAATTTCATCCTCACTTTGCTCATACAAATTGCCTTCACCAATTTTCTGTAGTTTTTCATTTTTTGTTGTGCAGTTGTATATTATATTGTTCAATATATTAACTGTTATGCTCATGTTCCCAGGTTGAGGGTGTTTTGGTTGCAGTGAATGTGTACTTGACCCCCTTCGAGCATGTATGTTCCAAATGCAACTCTCCTTCTTCTGCCTCTGCTTTCATAAATGATGGTACAATTTATTGTCTACGATGCAGTAAAAATGCCCTTACATATATAGACATTGCCTCAATTCTTCCATCTGAACCGTGGGCAACACAATCGTACATTGTACAATTAGACAACCTCTATTACAATATGTTCTTCATGGGTTAGAAGAATCGCCATATGAAGTATACCTACAGAAAAAGGAAAACAGTGTCTACATGTTGCGCGACTTTCGGGTCCATAGCAAATTTACCTTAAATGAGGACAATGATATACTACATATCGGCTGGAAAAAAAAATCATATGAAGCTTTGGCAAGAAACGAAAAAATCTCATGTGTATCTGTAATTTTTCTTCAATACCCAAATTAATGTTCGTGGGAATCGATTTCTTCGGAGTTTACATCTATGGCTGTAAAATTTTATTTCCATAGATTTTGTCTCTTTTGTGCACTTGAAAAAAACAAGGAGAAACTAACTACAAATCAAATTGTTGTTGTTTTTATTTTGATTTTTTTTTGCGTCTCCTAGTAAGAATTTTGCATATTTGTTAGGGTGTCCAAATGAAAAAAAAAATGATGGCTAGTTGTGGATTTGTTGGAGGATTTTGCGCTTTTTTTGGGTGCCCAAATTGGAAAAATGTTTTCCAACTATATAGCCATGGTAGGATTTCTACATTTTTTAGGTACCCAAATAAAAAAAAAGATGATATCCAACAATACTTTTATGGTAGGATATCTGCATTTTCTCGGTGCCCTAATTGAAAAAAAAAGGGCTCAACATGGGTTGAAGAATGAATTTGCGATCTTCTAAACTCCCTATAGAGATTGGTGAGTTCGGGCATTGGAATTCATACATGCAGGTGCATTTATTGCTGATGTAAAAGCGCATAAGATTGTTCAGTCCAAAAATGGTAAGCATGAGGACAAAACCCATACAAAGTATCCAATTGTGAATAACTTAGGCCCATCCTTTGAACCATTGAAATGGATTGCTCCTATGGGCCGAATCATCAGGCATTTCCAATAATATTGGAAATTTCGCATTGTTAAAACTGGTAGCGATAAAACATGACACTATCATAAGAAAATTTCCATAGTGATCTTGCTTCATGGTAAAATAGTAATTGGAAAGTTTCTTGTTCCCCATTTGGGGTTTTGGTTATAGTTGGGATACAATGCCAAAGCTCCACTAGTTTTGTGTTGTCTTATGTTTGGCAGACTTTTGTTTGTATCCCATGGCCCCAATTATTTTCTCATGGGAGCATACACCAGATGTAAGAGAACCAATGCCATGTGTGTTTTTTTTTATATAAAATTGTTTGATGCATAGGTTGATGCGTACTTCTCTATTGACCCTTGTGGGATCCCACTTGGCTCCTTTTGTGTTCATGTGTTTCCTTGTGCCTCGAATTTCAATACATTTGGTGTTTACTTGTCTCTTGGTTGTATGCTTCATTCTGGAAAATTAATGATACATTTAGGATCTTGGTAGTTTTTATATGACCTTAAAGAATATACAGGACCTTCTTTGCCTTTTAATATAATCTCTCTAATGAAAATGTAGTATGTGGCTCATTTTAGGACTTTTCCTTGATCGATGAACTTAGCAAAATTCATCTCCAGGAATATTTTGAACTAAAAGGATATATATTATGTGAAGTCCAATGGAACTATCATATCAACCACATAAAATTCAAATTAAAATTCGTTGTTGTTATACTTATGGTGAAGTTGACGGTACAATAATTTTACTTAAACATCCCAAAATTGATTTTCTTGTGGATTTTTTATGTTTCTCTTATGCAAACACATACTGAAAACTACAAGCATGGCTCTCTTTATCTATTCCTTGATTGAAGAGCATGTTCACGTGTTTAATGCACTTCATAGTTACTGTTAAGACCATCAATGGGGCTTTCTTACACCAATTTATGCATTCGAAAATTGCCATCCCCTTTATTTTTTCCCTCTACTTCCCCTTTCTGGTTGCTTACTCATTTTTCAGAAAATGTCTAGGTGTGCAGGTTGGTGGATTCACGTGTTCATATTTCCACTGATAATTTTATATCATGAGTCTGACCGACCACTTCCTCGTTCCGTATTCAACAAACTTTTTGGATCGCGGGTTCCCGGGTAGACGAGCTCAACATTGTGTTTCCATTGTTCTGTCACCTGTAAACAGCGCCCAAACTTCCTCGATCTACAAATTGACAACCAAATTCCCCTTTCTTTTTCTCATTTACTTTCCCTCTCTGGTTACTTAGTCGTTTTTCCGAATGTGTCATTTTTCCAAATGTCTCATGCTTTCATATACAACACCTGAAGTTCCGCAATATACAAATTGACCATTGAAGTCTATCATTGTCCCATGTTCCGTGTTACACATTTTGAAATTAAAAGTTGGGATACATACAATTTGACCATCGGGTCGTCACGTCTCCTGAGTAGAACTTGTGGCCCTGTTTTCAAGCCCGTCAATATGCCAAGTTTCGAGTATGTCTCATGCTTTTATATCATGAGTCTGAATAATCACTTACCCATTCCATACTTGGCCACTATTTCCATCATTGGTTCCTGGCCAGGCTTGCTCAACATTGCGCTTCCATTGTTTCGTGACCTGCAAACAACACCTGAAATTCCGCAATATACAAATTGATCGTCGAAATCCATCATTGTGACTTGTTTTGTGTTACACATTTTGCAGTCAAAATTTCAGAGACATACAATTTGATCATCGGCCCCTCACGTGCCCTGAGTATAGCTTGTGATCCTATTTTGAAGCCCATCCGACCACTATCCATACTTGGCCATTTTTTGGAATCTCTTTCACGGGTTGGTGGGTCGACGAAAAGTGAAATTCTTAATCGCTCTTTTCCATCCCCGCCACCTTCGCACTTCTTTCTAGATACACAATTATTAAGCTTTAATGTTAATATCTCATCGTGCATTAACCGTTAAGATTTTCATTAATGTTTGAAAGGATGGATCAGATTTGTCATTAATACAAATTAAACCAAGATTTGTGGAGGGTTGTGTTATCATTTCCAAGTGTTCATTTCAAGCATCATACAATCTCTTTCGCACGTCATCCGGTTGGTTCCTTCACAAAATCTCTAATCCTTAATCACTCTTCGTCGTCACTGCCACCTTCACACTTTTTTCTAAATATGCAATTAGTAAGCTTTAATGGCAACAACTCATTACACATGAACCGTGGAGATTGTCATTGATCAGCGAAAGGCTCAAGGAGATCTCCCATTGATACACATTAAACAAAAATTTGTGGAGGGTTATATTATCCCTTCTAAATGTTCATTTCAAACATTATTTGGAGAAAGCAGACATTTGCGTTAACTTGTGGCAGCAATTATGTCTAGATACAGTAAACACCTTCAGGCATGATGACGAGAAGTTCCAGCGCTTCAGGGCATATTCTTACTAGTCATATCCCTCCGCCTAGGAGAAAAAAAGAAGATGGTCCCTTAGTGCACCGAGAGATATATTTCAAGCCAAATAATTCCAAGGCAACCTCGCCTGCTCAGACAGCCTGCCCACCTGCGTTGATGGCTGGTGCAGAGGTTGATGCGGTAGATTTCGAGCCGGAAGAAGATGATCTGATGGACGATGATACAACAATGGATGTTGGAAATGCAGACGTTGTTCCCACTGTTGCGCCCAAATTTAAATCAACCATAATGGGGGGCACTTCCCATCTTGGTGATGGCGGCCCTGACAAGACCAAAGGAATGGGTTTCATAAAAGAAACTGTCATTGAATGCAATAGTCGCTTTGCAGCTTGAGAGTAGGAATTCCAAAGGTCCAAATTAGTCTGTTCTGGGCAGAAATATTTGACTGTAAGGAAATGGTCTCTTGATGCTCCCAAAGATATATTTCAAGCCAAATAATTATTCAATTGCAGGACCACTCTCCTATTCTCTGGAAACGCAATTTACATCTTAGGGGATGAGGACCAGAACTCCCACTAGTGTAAGGCATGTTCCTACTACTCATCTCCTTCCACCCAGAATGGACTAATATGGGCCTCTGGAATTTCTTGTGCAGCATGTGTCCCTAAAGTCTTTATATGTAAGGAGGGGGTCTCTTGGTCCCCTCCCACCCAGAATGAATTAATTTAACCTCTCGAATTGCTTATGCAGGTTGTGTCCCTGAAGTCTTCCACTGTGAGGAGGTTGTCTCTTGGTGTGTCCTAACTTTCAGTTTCAGGCTCTTTCACTTGCCCTACAACGTTTTCCATCTTCTTCCTCATGGGAAGATGGTGAGAAATATCAATTTTACCATGAGGATGGGTTCTTATGTCCTCCTGTGTTTGAAAAAATTTGGGTTTCTTTCTTGCTGGAGTGGGTCATTGGAGCGATGTTGCGAGGTGTCGTGCTCTTTGCAATGGTGGCCATATATTGGAAACTATTCTCACTCGTGCCTTTTCCTTGTTATTTTTACAATTCAATGGTGTCTTGCAATGTCTCCAGGTCGCCAGTTTCAGGAGCAAGAGTGTTGTTCCATTGCTTCAAGCCAAGGAATTATACCACTGTGGAACTAGTCTCTTGTTTCTTTGTCACCTCAGGTCTTCTGCAAGATATTGAGATTGCAACAGCGAACATTGACCTTCCAAGGAGAAGACTGCAAGGACTTCCTAAAGAAAATCATGGTAATGAGTCTTGTATGCATGTTGAAGACCATCTCAATGGCTCCTGCATGTTGTCCCACTAGAGGAACAACACATAATTGTTTGCATGTTTTTTTTTGCATATCATGTACCTGTATTTATGACAAATATGTTCAATGTTTCGGTGCGAATAACTCAGTCCAATTTCTATGGATAGATATACACTGCCCAATATTTTTTTTTTATGGATTTACTATTAAAAAAGTTTCCTTGGAATATTGGTTGTTGCTTCTTTGTCAGATTTAACACCTCTCCTCATTAGCATGATTCGATAGTCTCATGGTTCTTGAATATTGTATTGGCTAAAGTAATTTGATCTAATATGGAGAATTTAACAATTATATGACAATGCATTATGTCGATCCCATCATGATTCTATGGAAATAAAAATGAATTTTAGACAGTTTAAAACCAACATTCAATTCTATTCCTAATGCGGATATAACATAGAAACACTAATTCCCGATGCGGCAGTCGAGGCCCCGCCCTGGAAATTTCGTTTTCATATCAACTCTATTGAGCAAACGATTTCTTATTTCTATTTCGCTTCCTTGATTCCTTTACTCCAAAAGGAAACATTTTATTAGTTGTCCATCCACTAGCCTCTATTTGAGCACTTTTTACTTTATTAATGAAATTACCAAATTTCTTCTTCGCAAATTTAAAGAAAAAAAAAAAACTAATCTATGGTGGTTGTACTCAAATGGGACTATGAAATCAACTACAATATTAAAATTCAAAATTGTCATTGTTGTTTCTATACATGCAATTATTAAGCTTTAATGCTAACAACCCATCATGCAAGAGGTTTAATACTTAAGTTAATATATCAAAGTCATGGAAAAATGTATGAAGAACACAATTACTCCCACAAGTTGCAATAAAAAAAATCTTCAACAAAGCATTTGCTCACACCCTTTTTAATGGTACAAGCACAATAGAAAATGAGTAAGTGGATAAAATATTAGACTAGAAAATAATGGTTTTGCAACAATGGGGCTTGTTTGAGACCAATCCCCTCTTAACAAAATTGCCCTCAGCTTTTCTATTTTCCCACTCTTTTATCCCCTTCTTTTCCCTCTTCTATACTTAACCAAATTCCACTTTATTTTTCCCCTATAGTTTCTCTTTTTGGTTACTTAGTCGTTTTTTTCCGAAAATGTCTTGTTGTGCGGGTTGGCGGATTCACAGGTTCACATTTTTATTCATTCTTTTATATCGTGATTCCTACCGAGTGCTTCCCCTTTCCATACCTAACCACTTTTTCGATTGTGGGTTCCCACCCAGGCGATCTCTAAATTTCACTTCCATTGTTTCGTGACCTGCAAACAATAGTCTGACTTCTGCGATATACAAATTCACTTCCAGACTCCCACATCATCCCCTCTTCCATGTTACACATTTTGCACTCAAAAGTTCGAATACATACAATTTGACTTTCGAGGCCTCATGTCTCCTCGGGAAACCTTGTCACCCTATTTTGAAGCTCATGTGAATGCTTTCCACACTTGTCCATTTCTTGGAATCTCTTTCACGGATCATTGAGTTGGAGGGTTCAGGAAATTTCCAATTCCTATTCACTATTTCTTGTGCCTGCCACCTTCATACTACTTTCCAAATATATGCAATAAGTATACAACTTATCCAAAAACATAAAAAAAAATATCTTGCCAGAAAATGGGATATCTATTACAAATTTGAATATATTAGCCCTTCTTTTCCCTCTTATATACTTAACCAAATTCTCATTTATTTTTCCCCTCTACTTTCTCTTTTTGGTTACTTAGTCATTTTTTTGAAAATGTCTAATTGCACGGGTTGGTGGACTCACGGGTTCACATTTGCACTCACACTTTTATATCGTGAATCTGACCAATCGCTTCCCATTCCATACCTAGCCACTTTACCGATTGCAGATTCCCGGGCAGGCAGGCTCTAGATTCCACTTCCATTGTTCCGCGACCTGCAAACAACACCCCAACTTCCGTGATATATAAATTTATTGATGGACTCCCACACCATACCCTCTTTCGTGATACACAGTTTGTACTCAAAACTTTCAAGACCTGCAATTTGACCTTCGGGTCCTCACGTCTCTTGGGGAACTATTGTCACCCCATTTTTAAGCCCGTGCGTCCGCTTTCCATACTTGGCCATTTCTTGGAATCTCTTTCGCGGATCATCGAGTTGGCCAATTCATGAAATATCCAATTCCTAATCGTTGTTTCATGTGCCCGCCACCTTCGCACTTATTTCCAAGTAAGCAATAACTAAGGTTTAATGCTAACAACTCACCATGCCTCCAGGAGACAGTCATACTAACTGTCCCTACACAACTTGTCCAAAAACATGCAGAAAATATCCTGCCAGGTAATGAGATGTCTATTAAAAATATCAATATATTAGCAAAAATGAGTCCCACTTATCGTTTCCCTATTCCATACTTACCGAATTTTTCTCTTACGGGTTCCCAGACAGACAGACTGCACTTCCACTGTTCCTTGACCTGCAAACAACACCATGGATTCCGTGATATACAAATTGACTTCCAGACTCCCACATCATCCCATCTTTTGTGTTACACATTTTTCACTCAAAAGTTTGAATACATACAATTTGACCGTCGAGGCCTCATCTCTCCTAGGGAACCCTTGTCACCCTATTTTGAAGCCCGTCTGACTGCTTTCCACACTTGGCCATTTCTTGGAATTTCTTTCGTGGATCGTCGAGTTGGCGGGTTCAGAAAATTTCCAATTCCTAGTCATTGTTTCATGTTCCCTCCACCTTCACACTTATTTCCAAGTATATGCAATAAGTATACAACTTCTCCAAAAACATGCAGAAATGATCTTGCCAGGAAATGGGATATCTATTACAGATTTGAATATATTATCCCTTTTTTCCCTCTTCTATACTTAATCAAATTCATGTTTCTCTTTCGCCTCTACTTTCTCTTTCTCATTACTTAGTCGCTTTTCCAAAAATGTTTAACTGTGCGGGTTGGCGGACTCATGGTTTCACATCTGCACTCGTGATTTTATATCGCTACTCCGACCGACCTCTTCCCCATTCCATACCTGGACACTTTTTCGATCGCATATTCCCGGGAAGACGTGCTCTATATTGCACTTCCATCGTTCTATGACTTGCAAACAGAACCCTAACTTCCATGATATACAAATTTACTGTTGGACTCCCACATCATACCCTCTTCCGTGTTACACAGTTTGCACTCAAAATTTCTTAGACCTACAATTTGGTCGTTGGGTCCTCACGTATCCTGTGGAACTATTGTCACCCCATTTTGAAGCACATCCGTCCTCTTTCCATACTTGGGCATTTATTTGAATCTCTTTCACGGATCGTCGGGTTGGTGGGTTCACGAAATATCCAATTCCTAATCGTTTTTTCCTGTGCCCACCACCTTCGCACTTAATAAGATTCTAAGTATGCAATTAGTGAGCTTTAAAGCTAAACCAAGATTTGAGGAGATCTCCCATTAATACACATTAAACCAATATTTGTGGAGGGTTATATTATCCCTTCTGGGTGTTAATTTCAAACATCATGGAATGTCATTCACGCGTCGTCAGGTTGGCTCGTTCATGAAACCTTCAATCCTTAATTTTGAAAACGAGTTTGACCGATCATTTCCCTATTCCATACTTAGCCACTTTCCCAGAATTCCTCAAATATACAAATCGGTCGTTGAATTGTCCAATCATGCCCTCTTTCGTACTACGCGTTTTGCATTCAAAAATTTTGAGACATACAATTTGACCGTCGGACACTCACCTCTCCTAAGTATCCCCTATAACCCTATTTTGAAGCCCATCCGACCACTTTTCATACTTGGCCATTCCTTACTTGCTCTTCCCTGTCTTCGTCACCTTTGCACTTGTTTACAATAAAAAATTGTTTATAAAAACATATATATATATATATATATATATATATATATATATATATATATATATTATAAAGACATATAATTTGACTGTCGGGCACTCACCTCTCCTCTGTATCCCTTGCAACCTTACTTTCAAGCCTGTCTGAGCATTGCTCATATATATATATATATATATATATATATATATATATATATATAAGGTCTTATTTCTAAGTATGAAATTAGTAAGCTTTAATGCTAAACCAGGATTTGAGGAGATCTCCCATTAATATGCATTAAACCAAGATTTGCAGAGGGTTATATTATCCCTTCCGAGTGTTAATTTCGAACATCATGGAATGGCATTTGTGTGTCGTCGGGTTGGCCCATTCACAAAACCTTCAATCCTTAATTCTGAAAACGAGTCTGACCGACCGTTTCCTTATTCCATACTTAGACACTTTCCTGAAATTCCGCAAATATACAAACCGGCTGTTGAACTGCCCCATCATGCCCTCTTCCCTTTTACACGTTTTGCAGTCAAAAATTCTGAGACATATAATTTGACCGTCGGACACTCTCCTCTCTTGAGTATCCCCTGTAACCCTATTTTGAATATCGTATGACCTCTTTTCATACTTGGCCATTCCTTACTTTCTCTTCCCCGTCTCTTTCACCTTCACACTTGTTTATAATAAAAAATTGTTTATTAACACACACACACACACACACACATATATATAAGGTCTTATTTCTAAATATGCAATTAGTAAGCTTTAATGATTAAATCTCATCATGTAGGAACCGTATAGATTGTCATTGATGTGAGAAAGGTTCGATGATATCTCTCATTAATACACATTAAACCAAGATTTGTGGAGGGTTATATTATCCCTTCCAAGTGTTAATTTCAAGCATCATGGAATATCATTCGCGTGCCGTTGGGTTGGCGCATTCACAAAACCTCCCATCCTTAATTGTTCTTCATCGTACCTACCACCTTTGCACTTCTAAGTATGAAATAAGTAATCTTTAATGCTAACAACTCACCATGCAACACCCATAGATATTGTCGTTAATGAGCGAAAGGCTCGAGGAGATTTCTCATTCACACACATTGAACCAACATTTGCGGAGGGTTGTATTATCCCCTCCAACTGTTCATTTCAAGCATCGTCTGGAGAAAACAAACATTCTCATAAACTTATGACACCAGCTCGACAACATTTCTGTGGAGATATAATGAACATCTCTGGGTGAGAGGACCAAAACTTCCAATGGTCCAGGGCATATTCTTACTACTCATCCCCTTCTGCCTAGAACAAAATAATTTGGACCTCTAGAATTGCTCGTGCAAGGTGTGTCCCTGAAGTTTTTGATTGTAAGGAGTTGGTCTCTTGGTGCGCCGATAAATATATTTCAGGCCAAAGAATTATTCCACTGCAGGACCACTCTCCTGTTTCTTTGTCACCTCAGGTCTTCAATCAGATGTTAAGATTGTCGGAGCCAACATTGACGTTCAGAGGAGAAGACTCCAATCAGTTCCTAAGAAAGCATAATAACGGGTTGGACCTCTTTCCTGAGTTCTTTTAAGACTCTATGGTAGTTCTTGAAGATATCAAAAACTTGCAGGTTAGTTAATTTAGAAATCCATTCTGGGAAATTGTCGGGTTGTTTACAAAATTGATGAATTCGCAGCCCATTTCAACAACTTGAACCTAAGATGCATTGAAAGGATAAGAGGGTTCTACCCTATGGAATGTTTTTAGAACATTTACTTGCAGTTGTCCTCAACAATTATTTTTTCCATAGACACCTGAGCGAAAACAAAGACACTGACGACAACACTCCTGCTTATGATGTTGACGACCTAGACACATTGCAGAGCACCACTAAATTGTACAAGCAACAAGGAAAAGGCCACAGTGAGAAGATTGTTCAATCGTCAGATACCACTCCCAAAAGTATGACATCCCGGAGCATCACTCCAATGGCCCACCCCAGTAAGAAATAAACCCAGAACTCTTCAAATAGAGGAGGAGATAAAAACCCTCCTCGCCCTAAAATTGATAGTTCTCACAAGCTTCACATGCAAAAGAAGAGAAAAAAAATTTTGTAGGGCAGGCAAAAGAGCCCAAAATTGAGAGTGAGAACATGGAACTTGAGACTGATCTGGATAGCGTATTCTGCAACCTTTATCAGCCTGGAGATGCGATCCAGCATAGTCGCCCAATGGACATAGTTGATATCGAAATTTTTTACGAAGATGAATCCTTTGTATTCCAGAGTCTTGTTTTTGACAGAGAGTCTAAAAATTTAATTATTGAAAAGAGAGATGTAAAAAATAAGAAAGGGAAATCTCGTTCATAGATTAACCTTGCGAACATGCGGACGTCCCAAATCTCCTGACTTTATAGAGCAACCAGAGATGATCTTGATGATTCCATTGGAGGCATTGTGGCTGAGAATGCTAGACTGAAAGGACCGATTCAAGGAATTGGAGGAAGCTTTGATTCATATGCCATTTCTTTCCAGTCCTTTAGAAATAGACATGTTTGCCACCCTTGCAGCCAAGTTAAAAGGATCCTCTAGTTTCCTTGTATCGTGTAGAGGATATGTGGAGAATAATATCAAGAAAATAATGGAACTGATTACTAAGGCCTGGGAAACATCACAAAGTATGGGTTCCCTTGGAACAAGGGCACATGCTTTGCTCGAACATTTGCAGACGGATTTTAAAAATGAAGAATGTTTCTATTTAGACATTGTCATCCTTTTGGAAGCCATGTCAACAACATGAATGAAACGAGAAGAACACAAGAAGATCTCCCCTCCAAAAAACAGATCACTCAATTAAATGCACGCTGGAAAGAGAAAGTGAAGAACCTTCATATCATTTTCCAATCATGTGAACAAGCCATATCAAAGAAGGAAAGATTATTCACAAAGATGACTGAAATAGACTTAGCCAGAAGGACCAACGAGGTCCAAAACCCCAACTTAATCGCCAACTCCTTACCCTTAACTAAGCAAGCCTTCGATAAACAAGTTGATATTTTTAAGGGGTTGTCTTTAGAAAAAATTTACAGCATCCTTGAATATGGTGAAGATGACGTGGACAACTCGCTAGTCGACTATTCGGTACAAAATGAAGAAATTGATCAAGCTCTGCGTAATCTTTCTATCGATCTAAGGGAATTAGAAAAGGAACTTTTCAACATAAAAATCCGGAATGAGATCAATGTAGCCCCCTTGAGAAGCTACATTGAAAAATGGGTCCAAAGGGAAATGAAGAAGGTCGTCGACGAAAGGCAACAGGCAGTTGGCACGATTCCAGTAGTCGTCGACGACAATAATAAAAAGGCATCAGCAAGCAAATAAAAAAAGGAGAGATATGTACCATCACTGTAAATCTATACTGATCACATCTTGTTTTGTTTATCAATCTAGTTATTCCACCTTTTTAAATAGAAATGTCTAGCCAAAGACTGATACCTTCCAATTTCTTTTTTTCAGGTATTACTCTCTATCGTCACCGATTTCTTCTTTCCATGGTCCTATTTCTTGTACATATTTCTCTTATGGTATGCAGGGGCCCCAATCCCAGTCTATATGACAAACGCATATAAATTTCCAGGAATATCTAACACAGAATATTATTTTTTGATATATTTCAAATAAAACTATTTTTATCTCCTTTTATATTTATGTGCTCAGAAATTTTTATCTTCAACAATGTTGAATGTCAAGAAATTGTGTTTATTTAATTTGAATGTAACTTTATATGTGTCTTCTGTGTTTTATCTTTTTCTCATGCATATCTTTTTCTCGTGCTATGCATATAACTTTATTTTTCCTGGCAGATATAGAGAGACACACAAGCCAGATGGTCTATGGGAATTGTACTTAACTCTAACCAGTTGGAAGTATACGGAAATCATTATGAATCAATTTAATAAATACATTGAAGAGATAAAACATGCAAGGTAGGAACGAAAATTTCGAACATAGCAAGTCACACTACTGGAAAGAACGGAAATTTCGAACATAGCAAGATGGATTATATAGCTTCAAAAACTAAATGGGACTCTAGAGGCCATGTGTCATTTCCTGCATGGATACCACTTGTGCTTCATACTGCTTGCCACATCTCCGTTGCAGTTTCCATCTGCCTCTGCTACTTTTTCCCCATCCCTGTGCATTTATTCCCAATTTAACCCGACAAGGACTACACTGCCATGCAACACTTGTTTAACTCTAATTAAGGATGGTGGTTGAAACCAATATTATGTGGGTATACTTTTTTAAAAGAATGTGGTTTATTTTAAATTTAAATATTATAAATATTTTTTTTTATAAAAATCTATGAATATTTATGAATAATTTTCTTCATTTGGAGGATAGTGTATTTTGAAGATAGTGTTTAAGGTAAATCTCAAAAATTCAAAATTATAATATATATAT
>ML812878.1:96453-130322 GCA_009831015.1 Picea engelmannii | reverse complement strand
ATTATGATTAAATTAATTAATTTTTTATATTTTTATATTTAAAAAATAATTAATTAATTTAAATTTAAATTTATTTTTTAATTGAATTAAAATAATTTAAAAATTATACATTTACACTTTTAGTTAGTGGAGAAAAATTAATTTTGAAATTTTTTTTTTAATTCATTTTAAAACAATTTAATTTATCATAAGTTTGGAAAAAAAATTCAAAACAAAATTTTATTAAAAAAAAATCGAACCATTTATTATCTCATTCCATATTTTAGTATCAAAAGTTTGTTTAAACACTACCTTTAATATTTTAATGCAAAATTAATAAAACTTTATTATAATGTAAAATGATGATTTATAATTAAATGGTCAAACTAACTTTAATGCAAAATTAATAAAACTTTATTATAATGCGAAATGATGATTTATAATTAAATAGTCAAATAAACAATTGCTTGCATAAATAGAATTAACTTAAAATAAAAATATATCTACATCGTGAATATTATAGATATTAGATTTTATGTTCGAAAGATTTATGAGGAAAAAACCTCGTTTTAAAAGTATTATCTTGCCCATGTATACTAATTAATTATGACTACTTTATTATATTTATTAATTATGATTTTTTTTAAATGAAATTTTTTATCATAATATTAATTGGTAGTGAGGATAACTATACACAATGTTATTTGGGGAATAGGGTTGATAACTCATCATAGTTATTTTTGTGTGATTGGGCCTACTTTGGGTGTTTCTCCTAGTTTTTTAGTCCCCTCTTTGGCAATGGTAAGATCTTCATCCAGTGTTGTTGGTTTTTTTTGTGCCATGGGCCTTCTCAACTCAACTCCTCTGGAGGGTCACCCGTGCACCCATTCAAGGATTCTTCCTTTGGTTCTAATGGCATTTATGGAGAAAGACGTGAAGTGTTATAACAACTAGGGTGGAAATTAGGATAGCTATGGAGACATAGGTCATTCACTAGGAGGATCTACTATGGTATTCAATGCCTAGAAGCAAGCCAAAACTAATTGAGAAGAAGATAAATCCATAGAGCCAAACTAATAGATTGTAATAGCTTGATGAATGTGGATGCTTCTACTAGCTCGATTCTTTGATTAAGGATTTTGCAAGCAGGTTTTGTCACAGATGGATCAGAGATTTTGAGGGTTTCCATCATTTGAATCCTTTGACCATCACTATTTTTTATATGTGCATTGGAATATTTTTTAACATGTCTTAAGTATTTCTCAACAAGCGGAATAGTTGGAAACCCTAAAAAAGACGGCTACTTGGAACGTGAAGTGTCTTTGTAAGAAGTTCGTATAATTTTAACATCTACGGAGGGAACCAAAGATTCATTCCCTATGATGATCAATCTATTAGAAGTGTCATGGACACATAGGAGCATTCATCTTAAACATCATCTCCTCAACTATGGTGATCAATATTGAGGGGACCATGGATGACGAGGTCAATCTCATCGACTACTCTACGAATGATCTATCAAAAGAGTGAATCTTCTGCTCCTTGCCCGGTGTCGCCCCACTAGTGGAGAGACTATCCCTCTCACTAGAAAGTGATGAGGTCACCTTACTAGATCTCAAGCTCATGACATGTAGGGTTTCCTCCAACTCACTTATCCATGGCACAAGGGAGTTTATTGTTGAGGGCTCTTTGTCAAGATTAGGTAAATCTTAGGTAGGTACTATGGAACTCCCTCATGACTACATGTCTTCGGGTTTACCTTCTATGGAAGATCCAAATTTATCGTTGGTGGACAACCTGAGATAGTTTCATCCTCCCACATATCTGAAGTCTCTAGATGCTAACCTTTCCGAAAAAGTTGAAGCTCAAGGGTTGTTCATGTCTACATACCCAGAGGATGTGGGTTTTTGATTTGTAGGGTCTAGGGTTAGTTTGGAAAATTTACAGGGAGGGAGGGATGTTAGTGATGTTGGACATGGAAAGAAGAAGAAACAAAGGGTTATTAGGAATCATGGTGGGAGGTTGCACTAGTATTGGGAGAGGAAATTGTAGTGGACAAAATTCTAGATTTTTTTGGGTGTACTTTGGTCAGTAAATTCATGGGTAGGCGAATAAGGTTGGACTACTTATTGCAATGGATGGAAAGAGAGTGTGTATATGGTCTTGGTTATATTCTGGTGTCTCACCTTTATCCATAGGCTAGCTCGGATTTGTTTTTCACTTAGATAAGGATGGTGTTTCAATATTAAAGGATGTATGGTTTATGGATAGGTCATACATGTCCATAAAACCTTGGAACCCCCTCTTTGATGCTAAGAATGAACCAATGAAGAGCACTCTATTTTGGATCAAACTTCCAGACCTCCCTATGGGGTTTTGAACTGAACAAGCTCTACAAGCCATAGGTAACCAACTCAGTAAGACACTTATGGTTGACAATAGTTTTATTGATGATGGATTTAGGTCTATAGCTCGGATCCTTGTAGATATAGACATCAACAAAGGTTTGTTCAAATCTATTGAGATGGTTTTCATGGAGAAAAGTTATATGCATATCCTAGATTATGTTAACATCCCTTTTCAATGTTCTAGATGTCACTTGTATGCCCATGTTTTGAAAGATTTCTCGAAACCATTCACTAAGAAGGTTTGGAGGAAAAAAAATTATTCGATGAGGCATGTTGTGGAGGAACGGGGGTTGCCTTCTTCTGTTCTTGTGAAGGCGCGGTTGATGGCATATAATAACCCTACTGACATATATATTTCAAAGGAGGTTGATTTGGATAGTGGAGGAGCTGCAGTACTACTTGTTGAAGATCTCTCAATTCCCTTAATTTTTGGAATTCGACCACAGTTGGGAAATGATTTGGGTATCAAGGTAGAATATGATTCATCATTTGAGCTCTCTTCTCTAGCACTTGCTCCAAGGGATGTCAAGGTTCATGACAAGGGTGGCTTGGATGTTTCGGGTAAGTCATTTTCGTCCCCTTCCCGTTCCTTCTCAAATGTTAATCCATAGGGGGGTCTAGAAGGGTTCAAAATTGATATTCCTGGACTGATTAAGAAAACCTAGGTGTAGCCCCCATAAGATGATCAAATATCCTTATTTTTCCAAATCCTCTGGAATTTATTCGGTTAACGTTTCAGATGATCTCAACCCCACTGAGCAGCAAAATTTGGGGCCAATGGGTGGATCGAAGTATTATTCTTTTGACTCATGATTTAGAGGAGTGCACTATATTTTACATCCCAATAAAGGACAGTCTCTGGAGCCAAGTTTTTTTGGGTGTTTAGTTTTAGATGTGGTAGTCAAAGGTTGCATCCTCTCAGTTGGAAGTCCATTGGCCATAAAATGAGCTCAAAAGAAATCTATCATTGACATTAACCAAGAAAAAAAAAATAGTCATTTTGGTCCTTAGAGTGGGATGAGCCCTGTCGGTGGTTTCCCCATGAAGATCCTATCTATGAAAACTCAATACCTTGGGGGACAAGCCAAATATTTATCCCTCGGAATATTAGTTGACCTATAACTTCCTGAGATTTTTTTGCTACAAGAAACAATGGGGAAATGGGACATTTTGATCCCTAATATAAAAAAAATGTTGAAGGGTTGGGATTTCTTAGCCTTGTATTCTGAGGGTTTGTTCGAGGGTATCATCACGGGGTGGAATAATAATGTATTTTTAACTAATTATTTATCTATTATTTTATCTTTATTCACAAAGTTTTTCAACAAGAGTGTGGGCTACTCCCCGTCCATCCTCAACGTATATGTTCCATATGAGGAGACAAATTTTCTAGAACAAACTTTATTCCTATCAATGCATCAAGTTTGATAACCTATTTATCGATGGTGATCTTAATTTGACTATAAAAATTAGAGAATTTTGGGGGGGCAATGCCAAGGATGACAGGCTTGCATATTTTTTTCAAACACGATTCGATTCTTCTAGTTGGGAGGATATCGATCAATCAAGCTAATTCCTACTTGGGTAAACAATAGATCTGGGCATGATGCAATTGAAAAAAGATTGAATCATTTCTTGGTACAAGTTACTCTCTTGCAGAAGGTGGGAAATTATATATCCTAGGTGGGCACTACTATTGGGTTGTTATATTCTTTGCAATGAAAATATAGTCGAGGTGAAACAACTGACATTCGAAGGTCGAGGTGGATCGACAACAGGTCGAAGTTGAGGTGGATCAACGACAATTCAAAGGTTGAGGGAGTCAACCAGGTAAAGTAGAAGTTGAAGGTATCGATGGCAAGTCAACCGACAAGAGGTCGAAATGCGAGAGTGAGACGACCGACTAGAGGCTGAATGAAGGCATACTGGTAGTCGACTGGTAAACCCGACTTGGAGTCGACTGTAATAGAATCCCAGGATTTGTGGGATTTGTAGCCAATGATATGCATGGATCTGTAATTGTTTTTAGGTGCTAATATTTAGGGTTTTTCCTGTTGTAAAGCCTATAAAGAGGTGTGTTGTAAGGTTGTAAAGGTTGTTGTGAGCTAATCATAGAATGTACTTTTCTAGGTTAATGCATGTGTAAGTGTAGGTTGTCGATCATGCATATTTAAGAGGAATTGGCTATAGGGTTGTTCTTGCATAGGCAATAGGTTATGATGTCGATTGTCATCTAGGTGGATATTGGTGGCCACCCACCTATTCCAACTGGCTCCTCTTGACAATTTTTAGTTCAACATGTTTCTCTGTAATGATGGCATTTCTTTGTAATTGTTGGTTCTACACTTTTGGGGCTATCATGAATATCTACACAACATCTAGCTGGATATTAGTGGTTGTCCACCTATTCCAACTAGATTATTTTGGAAGTTTTCATGTCAGTACATATTTTTGTACTTCCATGGCCGTTGTGGGACAAGAAACAGTTTCTTTTTTGGATTTCCACAGTCAAATTGTGGACAGATTCAGATTTTGATGGAATTATGTGTATTTCTTGAAAAATCCTTTCCAACGGGCTATCACACACCTAAAACATAGGTCGTATGCAAAATTTACAACCCTGAGAATTTGAGGTACCAACTTACCCATCGGGGCCCACAGAACTTTTGGCATTTCATCTCCTAGGGTTAGGTTTTTGGATGTCTAGGGTTTTGGAATTCATGAGTAATTTTAAAAATGCCTCTGGAGCCTTGTTGTAATCATTCTTCTTAGATGGATGCATGTAGCAACCACATCTCTTCTCAGAGATATATACCACCATTCGAGCAAGTTGTTTTCAATTCTGCAATCTTACAGTTTCAACCTATTTTATTTATTCAATAGAAGTTATTGTTCACTGGATATCTGTTGTTGTTGTATTCAATCTTTTATTCATTCCATTATGCTCATCAATATGGATCAGTGGTATCAGAGCGGTTTTCTCTTCATTTATTTTTCTTCGTGCATGTCCCCGACAAGATCTGGGTACAAGAAGTTGGGACTCGAACCAGTTGAGCCTTTGCAATATCGATCACGCCGAGCCCAATAAAAACTCATGGGGGATGATAATAAAGATGATGGAGTAGGAGATCTTTTTAAATTGTTTCTTGAGGAGGCCCTTGCGCGACAAAGGAACGAAATGATGGAAAACTTTGCAGAGATCCTTTGGCAGTTGCCCACAGGAGACGCATCTTCATCAAGTGGCCATGCAACCCCCTTCAAGGTACAAGTAAATTTTGATATTCCATTATTTTAAGGAATGATAGATGTGAAAGTTGTAGATAAATGGTTGAATCTACTCGAAGGATATTTTTCAATCCACAATTTTTTTTATAGGGAAAATGTTACTTTTGCACTCCTCAAGGTCGTACCCCATGTTAAGAACTGGTGGGATACTTACTCTAAGAAAAGGGCCATAAATGAATATGAAATATTTGTGGTCGCCCCCACATGGGATTCCTTCAGGGATTTCATTAAGGAATAGTACTACCATGTTGGAAGCTACGAGGACCAGTACACAAGATGGGCCACGCTACGTCAAGAAAGGGACTAGATAATACCAGATTTCACCAATATTTTCCATACCTTGCGCACCAAATTGGGTATCAAAGAATATGAATGACATCTAGTGCTAAAATATCGTGGTTGTCTGCATAGATACATTCAAACATAAATGGATTTTATGGACATTGCATCATTAGGTGCGGCTTAGAGATATGTTGTCGAGATCGAACATAAATTTAAGAACAAGAGGCGAGAGTTTGGATCTGCAAATTCCTCACAGCCAAAGCAAGGAAAATACATCTCCAACCTATTAGCACAAACATCTGCAGTGACAAAAGTAACTCAAAGGTGTTGTGAACTCTAGATTTGGAATGTGGCACTACCGAAATTTCTGGTAGCAACTCTGTTTTTCATGAAACACACACGCATCTTTTTCTGTTTTTCCTGTCATTTTTCATGTCAGTCAAACATCAAAGTTACACTTGTTTATAGACCACATTATGTGATATGAGTTTTTTCTCAAATGGCAGCTCACTTTGAGAAGAGGTAAAAGAAATTATTTTCCTAAAAAACAAGTTTTTCCTACTCTAGATGCCTTACCTATGTCTAAGATATCTCAACTCTTTTTTAGTATAGAATATGCACAAGATTTTCTAAGGTCTTGATGCATAATTTTGAAAGAAACAGAACGCTACCAAAATTTCCGGCAACGTTGGGATAAACAATTTTTTATAACATAATTCTATCGGAATTTTCGGAAATGTTGGGATAAACAGTTTTTATAACAGAGTTCTACCGGAATTTTGGAAGCGACAGTGTTGATGCTATTTTGATAGTTATTAATGGACCTTTTTGAGTTAGTTAAAAGACAATTGGAACTCCTAAATTTATGGTCACGTGGAAGGCAGTTAGTTGATGGTTTTGGGTGATTAGTGATTATTTGATGAAGAAACAAGTGTTTCTAAAAATATGGTTCATAGCAACAATAGCTCAGCCCAAGATTTGGTGTACCTCAAGCACATGCAACATCTTCAGCATGATTAGTTTTCTCCTCCTACTCAACATCTGTCCAGTTAGTTAGGTAGTTGAGGAAGCATATCTCTAGTTATGCATATGTTTTTTCCTGGGATGTAACTAAATGATTAATGATGTAATTAATTTGTTACATTTCTTTTGGAGGTGGCATTGGGGCCTCTCCCTATATATTTTTCTCTTGAAAAACTTTGTATGGGTTGGTTGGTTCGACCAAAAGCTTGATATCAATAAAAATAGTCAGTTTTTCCTGATGTAGAAGGATCTTGTGATTCAGGAAATGTTTAATGCATGGTATGTTTCTTCTTCTGTTTATTTTCTATTCATCCATTTGTAGTAACTGGAGTTTAGCAGTGAGAACCCTTTGGATGATCCAATTGGTTGTTATGTATGTTCTGGTTTTATGTACATCATTTTCTAGTAGATTCAGTAGCATGTGAGTGAAGGTTCATGAATGAGGCATCGAATACTTTATACATGTTTTTCAGTTTCTGTTTTCTAGTTTGTATCTAAAACAGAGATTTGGAAGTAGGCTAATTCTTGGTTGTAGGAGTTTCTTAGGATGTTTTAAACTTATTAGGTTAACTATCAACTTCTTTGTTACACTTTCTATTTCCCAAAAATACAATCTAATCCATGCAACTCATTCTCTGCCACAATTTTCCAAATATGTGAGGTTCTATCTGAGTTAAAATCACTTTCAATCATTTTAAGAGCCCATTCCACCTTTTAAAATTTCCCATTTACCAAAACCTGTTTGAAGTGAATCTTGATGTGAAAGGCTTACCCCTTTGCAGTCAAGGGGTGAATCCTTACGATAACATTAAATGGCATCATTTCCGGAGAGAGAAGTGTGAAGTGATATTCCCTGGGAGAATGACATAGATACAATTCTTGATGGTAGACAAGAGAGGGACATAAAATTTGATTGTAATCATCTACCTGGTGACTCCATGAAGGAAAAATCTAGTAGTGACTCCACAATATTAAGATGTCAAAGGAATTTTCTTATGTTTTGGCTCGGAGGTTTGCACCTCTTAAATTTTCTACAGTTCTTGTTTTCCCACATCCAGTACCTCATATGTCATAATGGGGATATTTTTTGCCTATCCTCAAAGAGAGTAAGGAGGATAATCCAGCAAATCACCTCATCAAGTTTCATGAGTGCATGGATCATTTAGATCTACATCATGAGGATGTTTGTATGAAGATGTTCATGCACTCATTGGATGTTGATGCACGTCAATGGTATTTATCATTACCTCCTTCTAGCCTTTCATCCTTGAAGAATTTCCACATGGTATTCAAGAAACAATGTAAAAGGTATTTTTCAGATGAGTTTTTATTTGAAGATTGTTGTGAGAAATATGAATTGCATGATGATATTGGAGATATATATAGAGACGAAATTGTCCCTCAAAATATTCATCAATTTTATAATGCTCTTCAAGATGATATGTTTTCCCACAAACGTGAAATAGAAATGAATAATGAAGAGGCTGAAAGTTTTCCCACTACAATTATTTTTTATTGTTATAAATCTAAAGATTTGATTACTCTAGTTATAAAACATGAGGATCAACTGTCGTTTGGTCAAATAACACTTGAAATCAGTGAAGGCATCCCACAACTTTTAGATTTACAGACAGAAGGAATTTGCAGCAATCATGAGGAACTGAATTTGCAGAGACCATTTATTTTCAAGCTGGAACAACAACAAGGATGTAAGTATGATTCACATTTGGAATCAGAATCTTTAGTGTTTGCAGATTTTTCTATGGATAGGGATGCATGTCAATCTTATGATCAGTTTTCAAACCATATTGAGCATATTATAATTGATGGTTGCATAGATAATTATATGCTCCTGGCTTATCATTATCAATGTGATTTAAATCTTGTTTTTCCATTATCTTGTGATCATCATGCTAGAAACAAAGAGACTGCTATTATTGAGGATCAAGAGTTGATTTCGAAAGAAGAAGAAGATTATCTATTTGCAATAAGAAAGACCATTATGGATGAGCAGTCATTTTCTATAGATCAGCATGCTTCTGATCTTGGTTTTAAGGATCCATTTGCAGCCTTGTTAGAGTCTTATGTTTCATATTTTCTGAAAATTTCAAATTTCATTATTTCACCAATACTCATGGGTGAATATGGTTTTCTAAAGGATTTTATGTCACTACTTCTATATTTTTATTATTAGTCATTGATCTGTGACATAGATGAGATCATTTCATTCATGAAGTTGCTTGAATGGTTACTGTGGAAGTCTGCTTTTACTTAACCAAGTTGAAAATTTGGTTAGGGTAGGGTAGGATAGGTAATAAGATCGCATCCCGAGAATTTATTTCCTTTAGTTTGTAGCGGTTCTTTCAGTTTGCTTGAATAAGTGGCAGTTTTTGACAGTGTTTATAGGTTGGTTACACAGATGAATCCATAGCCCAATGGATAAGGCGACTAAAACTGCTAAGGTTCTTGGAAGCCTCACATGGAGGCCCCCATCCCAGTTGGAGCCTGATGTTAGCACAAACATCTGCAGCAACAAAAGTAACTCAAGGGCGCTGTGAACTCTAGTTCTAGAAAGTGGCGCTACCTAAATTTCTGGTAGCATACTCTGTTTTTCATGAAAAACAAACGCGTCTTTTTCCAGTTTTCCCGTCAGTTTTCATGTCAAAAAAACATCAAAGTTACACTTGTTTATAGACCATGTTATGTGATATGAGTGTTTTTCTGAAGTGGCAGCTCACTTAGAGGAGAGGTAAAAGAAATTATTTTTCTAAAAATCAAGTTTTTCCTACTCTAGATGCCTTACCTATGTCTAAGCTATCTCATCTCTTTTTTAGTATAGCATATGCACGAGATTTTCTAAGGTATTGATGCATAATTTTGAAAGAAACATAACACTACTAGAGTTTTCGGCAGCGTCAAGATAAATAGTTTTTATAACAGAATTCTACTGGAATTTCCGGCAACATCGGGATAAATAGTTTTTATAACAAAGTTCTACCAGAATTTTGGAAGTGACGGCGTTGAAGCTATTTTGACAACTGTTAATGGACCTTTTTGAGTTGGTTAAAACACGATTGGAACTCCTAAAGTTATGGGAATGTGGAAGGCAGTTAGTTGATGGTTTTGGGTGATTGGTGATTAGTTGATGAAGAAACAAGTGTTTCTAAAAATATGGTTCATAACAACAACAACTCAGCCCAAGATTTGGTGTACCTCAAGCACACGCAACATCTTCAACATGATCAATTTTCTCCTCCTACTCAACATTTGTCCAGTTAGTTAGGTAGTTGAGGAAGCATATCTCTAGTTATGCATATGTTTTTTCCTGGGATGTAACTAAATTATTAATGTTGTAATTAAGTTGTTACATTTCTTTTGGAGGTGGCATTTGGGCCTCTCCCTATATATTTTTCTCTTGAAAAAACTTTGTAGGGGTTGGTTGGTTCGACTAGAAGCTTGATATCAATAAAAATACTCAGTTTTTCCTGATGTAGAAGGATCTTGTAATTCAGGAAATGTTTAATGCGTGGTATGTTTCTTCTTCTGTTATTTTTCTATTCATCCATTTGTAGTAACTGGAGTTTAGCAGTGAGAACCCTTTGGAGGATCCAATCTGTTGTTATGTATGTCCTGGTTTTCTGTACATCATTTTCTAGCAGATTCAGTAGCATGTGAGTGAAGGTTCATGACTGAGGCATCGAATAATTTATACATTTTTTTCAATTTATGTTCTATAGTCTGTATCTAAAACAAAGCTTTGGATGTAGGCTAATTCCTGGATGTAGGAGTTGCTTAGGATGTTTTAAACTTATTAGGTTAACTATCAGCTTCTTTGTTACACTTTCTATTTCCTAATATTACAATATAATCCATGCAACTCATTCCCTGCCACAATTTTCCAAATATGTGAGGTTCTATCTGAGTTAAAATCACTTTCAAGCATTTTAAGAGGTCATTCCACCTTTTAAAATTTTCCATTTACCAAAACCTATTTGAAGTGAATCTTGATGTGTAAGGCTTACCCCTTTGCAGTCAAGGGGTGACTCCTTGCAATAACACAACCCAAGAAGGGTAATGAGAAGTCGAAGAAGGACATGAGAAAGTGGTGTGAATACCATAAAATCCCTTGGCACAACACCAAAGAATGTCACTCCAAGCAGTCACTGGTGGTTGAGCTTAAAGCTTTCGAGTCAAAGGCAAATTCTGACTTTGAATCAAATCCAGAAGGAGGGAAGTGGATTATCGATGTCGAAGCCAACGCAACTGTCACTACCACCAAACCAGAAGAACCATAGGAAGGGGAATGCCTCTTTCACTCACATATGTGGGTAAAGGGGGATCTGCTTCGTTTCATTGTAGATAGCAGAAGTTAAAAGAACCTTATCTTAGCAGAGTTTGTCAAGTGGTTGGACCTATCGATGAAACCGCACCCGCATCCCTACACCATCGGTTGGCTTCACCAAGGAAGAGATCTTTGCATCAGCTAACATTATCGTCTGCCCTGCGGAATCAAGCCCTTCAAAGATGAGGTATTGTGTGATATTTCTCCCCTTGGAGTTTGTTATGTTCTTTTAGGCCGGCCATATTTTTGGAAGTGTCATGTTGTGTATGAGTCTAGACCCCGTAGTGATATTATTACTTTGGGTATACAATTGTACAGGATACTAGAGGTAGCACTGCCTAGCATTATTTCTTTAATATCTACTAAGAAATACAGTAAGGTCATTTCATAGATCGAGAAGTTTGTCTTCTTTGTGATTCATTCTCACATTAAGAAGAAGGTCATTTCCACATCCGTGACCTCTACATAGAGCCTCTCTTTGAATTAGAAGCAATTGGATGGGATCGTGGAAGAGTACAGAGACATTTTCTCCTCACCCACCGGGGTATTGATGCACTACCAAGTCAAGCATCCAATTTATGTAACCCCTAGTGCACCTCTGCCTAATGGACCAGTTTATTGTTGCTCCTTGATGGAAAATGATGAAATCAAGCATCAAATACAAGAGATACTTCAAAAGGGGCACATCAGACCCAAATCCTCCACTTGTGGAAGCCTGATTGTACTGGTGCAGAAGAAAGACGGGACCTGGCAGCTCTGCATTGATTACAGAGCATTAAAAAAAATCACAGTCAAGAACCAGTACCCAATTCCTTGAATTGATGACCTTCTTCACAAAATCAAGGGGGGGAATTTCTTCAGCAAGATTGACCTAAAGTCTAGCTACCACAATATTCCCATCGAACCAACTTATGTATGGAAGACAATTTTCAAATCTAAATAAGGTCTCTTCGAATTGTTGGTCATGCCCTTTGGCTTAAAAAATGCACCAACAACTTTCATGAGGTTGATGGATGATGTTTTGAGACCCTTAACCAACTCTTTTGTGGTGGTATATCTGGATGACATCCTCATCTTCAAAAAAACTTGGGAGGAGCACATGCATCATATTCAGTAGGTTTTGAGCACTCTGCGGCAACACAAGCCATATGTCAACTTGGAAAAATGCTCCTTTGGCATGAACATGGTCCAATACTTGGGCTACATTGTTGATGAGCATGGGGTACATGTGGATCTAGATAAGATCCAAGTCATCCATGAATATCCATCCCTAACCACACTAACCATATAGACACAGGGGAAGTTGCAGAACAACCGCCATAAAAAGTGTTCCACACGCCTGCAACAGTTCCATATCAACATCAAGTATAAGACAAGGAGCACAAATCGTGTCACTGACTACCTCAATCGACTTCCCATTGTTGCACTCACGACCGTGCTCCATTCCTGTGGGCATGAGGCATTTGAGTGGCCCCAACTTTATCAATGAGATCCTGACTTCACCACCACCTATCAACTCTTGGGTACATGCGCGAATGTCATTAATTCACATTCAGGATCGACTGTTATGCCATCTGGTCCACCTCTGTGTTCCCACAAGAGAGAGTGAAAAGATGATTTGCAAGGCTCACTACATTCGGATGGTAGTACATTATGGCATGGAGAAAATTGTGGTTGTTCTACATAAACATTTTTATTGGCCAAAACTTCAACGGGACATCAGCAAGTATATTAAATATTGCACTTCATGTGCCATTTCCAAGCCAGCCATGAAGAAGAAAGGATTATACACCCCTCTTCCTACTCTCAAGAGGCCTTGGGAATCCATATCGATGGATTACATGTCTGGCCTTCCATCCCCCAAGAAAGGAAATGATTATGTATTTGAAGTGGTTGATCGATTTTCGAATATGGTCATTCTCACAGCCTGCAAGAAGAGAATCATAGTGGCAGATACTACCAGTCTCTTCTTTGAACGAGTGTGGGTCCATTTTGGGATACCACAAACCATCATCTTTCATTGGGATAATAGGTTCCTCAACACATTTTTATCGAGTCTTTGGTCACTGTTGGACACCAAGCTCACTAAATCCACTTCCTTCCACCCTCAAACCGATGGCAAATTAGAGGTCATCAATCAGATGATTGTGCACATATTGTGCATGTATAACTTTAAGAATCTATGTACATGGGATGAGAGTCTTCCCTATGTTCATCAAAACTACAACATGTCTCTCCATAGCTCCATCAACCATAGCCCATTTTAGGTAGGGCTAAGATTCCAACCCTTGGGTCCCATTGATATTGAACTACCTCTTGTAACCAAACAAATAGAATCTTCCCATGTTCAGTCGGAGGTCGACAAAGCCACCAGATTCATTGATTTCCATGAGATTTTTTCAGAAAGCCAATGCTAAGTACACGCAGGGCCATGATCAACACTGGGTATCGCACAAGCTTCAGGTGGGAGACAAGGTCTGGTTACATTTGTAGAAAGAGCGCCTTACAGGGCCCCATCGTAAGATATGTTCACTTCGCTATGGGCCTTACACTATCACCAAGGTTGTGGGTGACAATGATTTTGAGCTAAACACTCCACCCTTCCTTGGCTTGCACCCATTGTTCAATGTGAACCTCCTCCAACCATATTTTCCACCATTATTGGACACCTTGGAGATCGCAGAACAATTGACATCAACAGATCTCAACCATGACTGCATGGAAAAAGAATCCACTAATCCGATAGTGGACACACAGGTCAAGGGCACTCGCCAGCAGAGGATCCAGCTTTATCGGGTTTCCAAGGTAGGGCATCTCCTGCACTAAAGCAAGTGTCTCACTCGGGGCCTAATTCACCAAACATTTCCTCACTTAATGGGGTCACTCAACGCAATGGAGACCATTTCTTCCTAAGGTGGGAGGATTGATCCAAGTGGATATTGGTGGCCACCCACCTATTCCAACTGGCTCCTCTTGATTGTTTTTAGTTCAACACGTTTCTCTGCAATGATGACATTTCTTTGTAATTGTGTATTTTTCACTTATGGGGCTATTCTGAATACCTACACCACATCCAGGTGGATATTGGTGGTTTCGTACCTATTCCAACTGAATTATTTTGGAATTGTTCATTTCAATACATCTTTGTGTACTTCCAGGGTCGTTTTGGGGCCCTAAACAATGTTTTTTTGGTTTTCCAGAATCAAACTATAGACAAAGTCAAAGTTTGATGACATAATTTGTAGTTCTCGAAAATACATTTCCAACGGCCTATCACATGCCTAAAATGGAGGTTGTATGCAAAAGTTACGACCCCGAGAAGTTGAGGTACCAACTTACCCATCAGGGCCCACATAACTTTTGGCGTTTCATCTCCCAGGGTTAGGTTTTTGGATGCCTAGGGTTTTGGAATTCATGAGTAATGTTAAAAATGCCTCTGGAGCCTCATTCTAATCATTATGCTCAAATGGATGCACATAGCAGCTACATCTCTTCTCAGAGATAACTACCACCATTCGAGCAATTTGCTTTCAGTTCTGCAGTTTTACAGTTTCAACCTATTTTATTTATTCAATAGAATTTATTGTTCACTAGATATCTATTGTTGTTGTATTCAATCTGTTATTCATTTCATTCTGCTCATAAATCCAGATCAGATTTTTTCTTAGGTGTGGACCAAGGTTAGACATGTAACCTTTTATTCAAATTGAATAATACAACAAGAGAGAATAACACTCAAAGGAATGTTGGTTTTCCTGATTAAGGGTTTCTAGGGTAAAATACTGGTGTATTGTGTGATTTCGTGTGTCATTTGCATTCTTGATTAAATTCTTCTTCTTTTCTGCTAGGATTAGTGTGGAAGTGTCTTTCATTTCCTGACATGTGGTATCAGAGCATAGGTCTTACCTGGCAAGTGAGTTATCAAAGTAGTGTTATGATTTGGCGAGTATATCAGATATTTATTTGCCAATCTTGAGTGTGAGAACTAAACCCTAGGTACAGTAAGAGTCGTAATTCATAAATTGTGTTAAAGATCGTGGTAAAGAATGGTGAGCAGTTCCAAAATAGAGATAGAAAAATTCAATGGCCATAATTTTGATCTTTGGAAGCTTAAAATGGAATATCTTCTTGTAGATCAAGAACAATGTACAACGATTTGTCCAAGTACCTAGCCGACAGGAATGTCAACGGAAGAATGGGAGAAACTCGAAAGAAGAGAAAGAAGTATGATTCAACTTTGTCTTGCACATTTGGTGATGTTGAATGTCTCAGGTGAAGATTCGACCAAGAAACTGTGGAACAAGTTGGGAAGCTTATACCAGTCGAAATCTCTGGTAAATAAGTTGTTTCTCATAAAGAAACGATATCTTCTGAGCATGAGTGATAGCAGTTCGGTGACTGAGCATTTAAATGTGTTTAATACCGTGTTAAGTTGGTTCTAGTCTATGGATATTAAGATAATTGATGAGGAGAAGTGTATAGACCTATTATGTTCTTTACCAGACTCCTTGGATAGCTTAGTCATGGCTATTGAGAGTAATACAACCACACTAGCGCTAGAGGACATGGTTGCTTCTCTGTTGTAGGAAGAAATGAGAAGTAAGAACATGGAAGGACCGACCAAATATGCTCTAGTACTGAGAGGTCAATTGATAGACAAAGATAAAGGAAGATTCTCCAGTAGAAATTTTAAGTCGAAGGGTAGATCTAAATCCCCGGTTCAGTCAATGCGAAGATGTTGTAAATGTGGTAAAGCTGAGCATTATAAAAAGCATTGTAAGTCAAAGGAAACAAAAGTCAGTGATGGATCCGACGAGAAGTATTTGATTGAGAGAAAGACAACCTCAGACAAGGGAGTTGATGTGCACTTGGCATTGACTAGTACACAGTTAGATCAATATGTTTGGTCGATCAACCCAGGAGAATCATATCATGTGAAACCACATAAAGAATGGTTATGTGAATATGAAAGATATGATGGGGGTGATGTGTTCTTGGGGGATGACTTGACAACCATAATTTTCGAACGGGGAAGAGTATGACTGAAACTGCAGGATGGGAGGAAAAGAACTCTTCCAAGTGTTCTACACATTTTAGGTTTGGCGAGAAACCTGATACCTATCAACAAGATGAGTGATGCAGGTGTGC
This sequence comes from Picea engelmannii, assembly GCA_009831015.1. Taxonomy (NCBI): domain Eukaryota; kingdom Viridiplantae; phylum Streptophyta; class Pinopsida; order Pinales; family Pinaceae; genus Picea; species Picea engelmannii. The sequence goes on along the minus strand of ML812878.1, from coordinate 113,855 downwards.
ATACTCTATATTAGAAGGATTCCTGCAAGATGGTCAGAGGTGAGATGTTCTTAATGAAGGGAATTCATATTGGTACCATGTACAAGCTATTAGGGAATGTCGACTTGACTGGATGAAACAACATCATTTCTCTTGAAATCAACTCGACTACGAATCGACTTGACTAGATGTCAACACAACTCGACTCAACTCTAGCTAAGTTGGTTCAAATTGACTTAAAAATACATGATGAAATTGACTCGACCAGGATATGGCATGAGAGGGTGGGACACATTGGAGAAAAAGGACTTCGAGTTATGCAAAGCAAAGGTATGGTCAAAGGATTTCCTAAATTTGGTTTAGAAGTCGACTTTTGTGAACATTGCATATATGGAAAACAAAGACAGGTGAGGTTCCCATCTAGAATGATAAGGGTAAATGGGATTGTAGAACTGGTGCATATTGATTTGTTTGGCTTGGCTACAATTCCTTCACTTGGTGGATCCATGTATTATGTCTCCTTCATAGATGATTTTTCCAAAAAGACATGGATATATTTATTGAGGAATAAATCAAAGGTTTTCAAGAGATTTAAGGAGTTTAAAGCTCTTATGGAAAACCATATAGAGAAGAGGATTAAAGTGTCGAGGACTGAAAATGGTGGTGAATTATGTGGAACGTATTTTGATCGGTTCTGTAAGTAGTGTGGCATAGCACGCCAAAATACCACACCATATACCCCATAGAAAAATTGTGTTGCCGAGAGAATGAATAGAATGTTGATGGATAAGGAAATGAACATGCTTAGTGGTCTTGGGTTGGCACAAGAATTATGGGCAGAGGAAGTTGAGATTGCAAGATATCTTGTGAATATGTCTCCTTCATCAACACTAGTCGACACAACTCCAAATGAGGTATGTCTGGTAAGAAGCCTTTGGTGGCACATCTCAAAGTATTTGGATGTGATTCATTTGTGCATGTTCCCAGGGAAAAGAGGAGCAAGATGGACAAGAAGGCAATGAAATTGGATACAAAGAAGGAATGAAAGGATATAAGATCTGGGATCCTGCATCAAGGAGAAAAAATTATTATCGAGATGTGGTATTTAGAGAATTCGAAGTTAAGTCTGAGCCTGAGGAAGTTGTTTAGACCGAGAATAATCCTGATACGGTGTGGTTTGAACTGAGGAATGAAGAAGATGATTCAGATGAGTCAACTGAATCTGAGGAAGAGGTGGAACAATTGACTATGGTGATAAGGAGGTCATAAAGAGTAAGAAAACCATTTGAAAGGTATATTCCACCCAACTTTTGTTCTGCATTCATGTTAACTTCCATCGACGATGAGCCCAAGTCAGTCAGTGAGGCAGTCAACTTAGTAGAGGGTAAACTCTGGAAGGATGCCATGGTTGAAGATATGGAATCCTTGTACACGAATGAGACATTGGATTTAGTCAAGTTACCTAGTGGAAGAAATCCCATCGGTAGCAAGTGGGTGTTCAAGAAGAATATGAATTTCGCAATACAAGTCAAAAAGTTCAAAGATTTACTAGTAGTGAAAGGATATTCGCAAGTCGGGGGAGTCAACTTCGATGATATTTTTTTCCCAATAGAAAAAATAACTTCCATTAGAGTACTAATGTCTCTGGTTGCAGCATTCAATATGGAGATAGAACAAATGAATGTAAAGACAACATTCCTACATGGGGAACTGGAATAAGAAATCTACATGAAACAACCTGAAGGATTTGTAGTAAATGGAAAGCAAGAGTTGGTGTGAAAACTCAAAATATCCCTTTATTATCTAAAGAAATCGCCAAGGATGTGGTACCAGAACTTTGACACATACATCCTTAGTTTGGGATTTGTGAGAAACAAAGTTGATCACTGCATATATTCCAAGGACGAAGGTGGGTGTTTCATATATGTAGATTTGTATTTCGGTGACATGTTGCTGATTGGAAACAACATGGACACAATAAAGGAGGTGAGGAAGAAGCTATCCTCCAAGTTCTACATGAAGGAACTCGGTGCAACTAACTTCATTCTGGGACTGGATATTAAGAGAGATTGAGCTTCTAGAAAGATCTTCTTGAACCAAACAAAATATATTGAAACAGTTATGAAATGGTTCAACATGTAGGATTGCAAACCAGTGAAGGTGCCAATTCCTATGGGAGCAAGGATTATTGTTGAACAATTTCCAAAGACACTGGAAGAAATAGAGGACATGGCATGTGTTCCCTATGTAAGTGTGGTTGGTATTCTAATGTATGTAATGGTTTTCACTCAACCAGACATTTCCCATGCAGTGGGAGTGTTGAGTAGGTACATGTCAACACCTGGAAAGGAGAACTGGACAATTGTCAAGAGAGTATTTAGGTATTTTTGTAGCATGAAGGACTATGCTTTATGCTACCAAGGAAAACCTAGAGGTGACAGTGGTAAATTAGATGTACATTGTTTTTTCGACACTGACTAGGCTGGAGATCTGGATCGACGAAGGTCGACCAATGGATATGTCTTCAAGATGTTCGGTGGAGCAATAAGATGGATGAGTAAACGATAGGTGGTTGTAGCCTTGTCAACAAAAAAAGTTGAATACATGTTAGCCACTCATGGAGCAAAGAAGTCGTATGGATTCAAAGGTTGTGTTCAGGAATCAAGTTTGATTAGAGAGTTATGAAGGTAAGTTGCGACAGTCAAAGCGTAATATTTCTTGCAAAGAACCCTTCTTATCATTCAAAGACTAAGCACATTGATGTACAATACCATTTTGTAAGAGACATGGTGGAAAGTAACAAGGTGTTCTTGGAGAAAGTAGACACATTGGAAAACATAGCAGACTCGTTGACCAAGTCTCTGAGTGATGTGAAGTTCTCTTGGTGTAGAGAGGAAATGGGCATTGTTGTCGTGGGTCTGTGAACGAAATTCAGGAATCTCATGTTTCAACAAAGAAGAAAAAAAGTGGGATAATGTTGGGTTGTTATATTCTTTGTAGTGAAAGTCTAGTTGAGGTGAATCAACTGACGGTCGAAGGTCAAGGTGGATCGACAACAGGTCAAAGTCGAGGTAGATCGACAACAATTTGAAGGTCAAGGGAGTTGATCGGGTAAAGTCAAATTTGAAGGTATCGAAGGAAATTCAATCGACAAGAGGTCAAAGTGAGAGCATGATATGACCAACTAGAGGACGAATGAAGGTCGACTGGTAGTCAACTGCTAAACCTGACTTGGAGTCAACTGTAACAAAATCCTGGGATTTGCAGGATTTGTAGCCAATGATATGCATGGATCTATAATTATTTTTGGAAGCCAATATTTAGGGGTTTTGTTGTTGTAAATCCTATAAAGAGGTGTGATGCAAGGTCGTAAAGGTTTTTTTTAGGTAATCATATAATGCACTTTTGCAAGTTAATGCATGTGTAAGTGTAGGTTGTTGGTCATGCATATGTAAGCCGAATTGGCTACAGGGTTGTTCTTTCACAGGAAAGAGGGTATGGTGTCGATTGTGTACTAGGTGTGGACCAAGGTTAGACATGTAACCTTTTATTTAGATTGAATAATACAACAAGAGAGCATAATTGTTAGGGTCCTATCCCGCACATAAGTAGAACAATATATTTTGATGTGATAAAGGTCGGTATTAATAAGGCCTTGCAATAAAATAGAATAAGTCAAATGTAAGAAGACCTAATAGAAGTTTCCGCTTCTAGAAGGATCTTCCTCTATATGCTTCTTTTGATAGACACATTTAGTATAAATAAGAGTCGAGGGTATGAGAACCCTAGCTTGGATATTATTGTAATAGAGCTCTGCTCAACTGGAGTTTTCCCCCTTGAAGAGGTTCATGAACATTGCTTTCAAAATCAAAGTGTTATTTCTTTTGTTATTCTTATATCATTTCAGTGCTATTGTGGTGATTGTTTTGGTTATATTGTTGTTATTCTTCCATTTCTATCATTTTGTTTTTGTTCTACATAATTTTTATATCTGGTATATTACAAGTGGTATCAGAGCACTTTCCTCGGCAGAAAGTGTGGGTTAATTTTTTTTTCTTCACGGTAGAGACGTATTCCAGCATCTTTAAGCCATAGAGATCTGTCGTTACGTGCATAAACCTGCGATTGAGGGATTCATACACGCAGGAAATACAAGTCGTACTTAAGCGCACATTTGTTGGCCACCCTTGTAACCCCTGTTGGTACCCCTTCGAGTGGTAACACTTCAGATAGCACTTGTGTACGGATCGACCTAGATTACCTGAAGCCCTCTTTAGATAAACTGATCAGTCGCATGACTACTATAGTGCCACCAAGAACAACACTCGGGAAGATACTCTCTAGTACCTGGGTAGTCGGGTAGTACGACTAAGGGTATGGTCTATCCTCCTTAGTTATTTCCCTGAGATATTGGGCCAAGTACTACTATTGGACCTTGCATGTATATTAGAGAGCTATAGCACAGGGCAAACCCTTATCTGTAGAACCCTTGAATACCTAACCCTTGGGGACAGAAACATAAACAAATTAAAATAGACAATATGTATTACCACGCAACTGTGTTCGGGTTGCCAAATCACTACACATTTCTTCCTGGTTAAGAATTTGGGAATTTCATCACTGCAGTATTCTTCAAACTGAAGTATAACTCCGCAGGTGTAAAAAAAAAAAGTATGGAATTTTTTTCACCATTATTTGAGACCTATTCCATTGGATTCATCTCTTCACCCTTATCACATTCATACATATCACTTTTAGGCAAAATTTTTGACCCCACCTGCCCCTTTTCGGTTCCCTCGTCCTCATGGCCCATACTCGTAGCCAAGACTTGGAAGCTCACTTCAATACCTTGCAATATAGTCTCACCGAGACCCAACAAGAAGTGAAACAACTCAGTGCTAATGTTGTCGCCATCAATACAACCATGCAGTCCTCAATGGAGGAAATCAAACAAGACGTGACCACCCATCTTGAATTTGTCTTTTCATCACTCTGCACCAAGCTTCATATCCCTACAGATAACCCTTCCTCTGACTCACCTCCACATACTGATAGTGAACATTCCTCTCATTCCCATAACTTTCGACACCATCACTTTCAACATGACCTACGCCTTCCACGGGTGGATGTGACCAAATTTGATGGCTCGAACCCCACTAGTTGGGTAACCCAAATGGAACATTATTTCTCTTTATACAACATTACAAATGACTTGGCCAAACTCCGGTATGGTGTTATCCATCTAGATCAAGAACGTTGGCAATGGTGGTAATGGAGAAAAATTTCTCGTCAAGGGTATATTGCTTGGACACACTTTGTGGCAGAGCTTTATGAACGCTTTGACACTAAAACCAACCATTTGGGTCGTTTGACAAAGTTGAAACAATCAGGAACAATGGAAGACTTTATAACTTCCTTTGAGCGCCTAGCATTTCGGACAGAGGGCATGTCTGATGCCTTTTTCCGAGAGTTTTTTATCAGTGGCCTCAAGGATGAGATTCGAGCCCATGTCCTCATGGCTTGGCCTCAGAGTTGGGTGGAGGCTACTAAAAGAGCTAAAGAAGCACAATAGGTTGTATCTTCTCAAAACCAAAAACCCTCCTTTATCCCTCGCCCTAAACCAGTAAATCCCACTACTCCCTCTGCTCCACTGAAGATCCAAAAATTGACCAGAGCTGAAATGGATGAATGCCAACTCAAAGGCCTTTGTTATAATTGTGATGACAAATATTTCCCGGGACACAAGTTTAAGGAACAAAATATTTTTATGGCCATCTCCAAGGATATTTCAGAAGAAGATGTTGAAACTCCCCTTGTGTCTGAGTCACCTAAAACCACTGACATAACCCGTCCCTCAGACCCTCCCGAAGTAGAACCGGTCATTTCCCTCAATTCTCTCACTGGCTTCTCCGCTCCCCAAACCCTCAAGCTAATCGGTTACATCAAGCATCGGAAGGTCATCATTCTGGTTGATAGTGGAAGCACCCATAATTTTATTCATCGCCGCATTTCCCAAGAAACTCATTGCTACATCCATGTTGTCAATAATTTACAAATCATGATTGCCAATGGTGGCTCCATGAAATGTGGAGGGAGTTGTGAAAATGTGTGTCTCCAAATTGGTGACTACCACCTGAAATATCATATGTTTGTTATCGACATGGGCGGTTGTGACATTGTGTTGGGTGCAGACTAGCTAAGGAATTTGGGTCCCATTCTCATGGATTTTAAGGAATTAACCATGCAATTCAACTAGGAGGGCCACCAATATAAGTTCCAAGATATCACCGTCAATTCACCTGAGATCATTAGTTCCCATCGCATGAAAAAGCTGCTCAAAAAAGGTCATTATGGTGTTACTTCCCAACTCCATGCCATACAAGCAACAAAGACACCCTCGGTGCCGCAAGACCTCCAAGCCATCCTTTATAAACATCAAGTGGTCTTTTCCACTCCCCAAGGACTCCCTCCTTCTCGTGGTGTTCATGATCATTCCATTCCCCTTGAACCCAGAAGCCTTCCTCCCAATATCCATCTGTATTGTCACCCCTTTTCCCAAAAAAATCAAATTGAGAAAATGATCCAGGAACACCTTAATGTAGGCGTTATTTTCCCTAGTACAAGCCCCTACTCTTCTCCTGTGCTCATGGTCCTGAACAAAGAAGGTTCTTGGAAAATGTGTCATGACTTTCGTGCCCTCAACAAACTTACCATTAAAGACAAATTTCTCATTCCTGTCATTGATGACCTCCTGGATGAATTGAGTGGTTCCCAATTCTTTAATAAACTTGATCTTCATTCGACCTACCACCAGATATGTATGAAAGGGGCAGACATTCCCAAGATTTCCTTTAGAACTCATGAGGTCCACTATGAGTTTTTGGTCATGCCTTTTGGCTTATGTAATGCCCCGTCCACCTTCCAAAGCCTCATGAATCATGTCTTCCGTACTTTTCTCCGTCATTTTGTCTTAGTTTTCTTTGATGATATCCTCATCTATAGAAAAACCTGGACAAACCATCTTGCTCATGTGGATTGAGTTCTCCATCTACTCTCTCAGCACCAACTTTTCCTGAAACAGTCTAAATGTGATTTTGGCGCCTCAGAAGTAGAATACTTGGGTCATATGGTTGGTAAGGATGGCGTCAAGGTGGATCCTAAAAAGATTGAAGCTATGCAAGACTGGCCTCACCCAAAGACTCTCAAAATCTTGCGTGGATTTATGGGCTTAACAAGTTATTATCGCAAGTTTGTTAAGAATTATGGAAAGATTGCAGCACCTCTCAGTGCTCTCCTAAAAAATAACTCTTTCACTTAGACGCCAGTCGCTGCTCAAGATTTTCAAACCTTGAAGATGGCCATGTGCACCACTCCAGTCCTGGCCCTTCCTGATTTCACAAAGACCTTTATCCTGGAATGTGATGCCTCAGGGAAAGGAATTGGTGTTGTCCTTATGCAAGAGGGTCGGCCTTTGGCCTTTATCAGCAAGCAACTATCTGAAAGAAATATGGGAAAATCAATCTATGCAAAGGAAATGTTGTCTATTCTGTATGTCGTTGATCTATGGAAACCTTATCTATTGGGGCAACGTTTCCAAATTAAGATAGACCATCAAAGCCTCAAGTATTTTCTGGAACAACGCATTCCCTCCCTGGAGCAAAAAAAATGGGTGACTAAGCTATTTGGATATGATTATGAGATCATTTACAAGAAAGGAAAAGATAATGTGGTTGCGGATGCACTTTCCCAAAAATATGAATATGAAGGATCCCTTTTTTCTCTTTTCTTCATTGTACTAGATTGGCTCCAAGCCGTTCTCCATGAATGGATACAAGATCCCAAAAGTTCGCATCTGATCCAACAATTGCAGTCCAATGCTCTAGCTTCCCCATGGTACTCTTGGATCCATGATAAGATTCAATACAAAGTCCATTTGTATTTAAGTAAACAATCAAAGCTTAAATCCACGGTACTTTCTGAGCTTCATGCTACAACCACAACAGGGCAGTCCGAGTTCACCAAAAACTATGATGGGGTCAAACGTTCTTTTTTCTGGGATGGTATGAAACAGGACATTCTAATTTTGTCACTGAATGTGATGTGTGTCAATGCAACAAGGGAGAAACAGTCAAATCTTTGAGCACACTACAACCGTTTCCGATTCCACCTACTATTTGGCAGGATATCTCTATGGATTTTATTACCGGCTTACCCAAATCGGGAAATAAATCAGTCATCATGGTGGTTGTTGATCGCCTTTCCAAGTATGCTCATTTTTTTTCTCTTCAACACCCATTTACAGCATCCACGGTGGCTCAAATTTTCATGGATCAGGTCTTCAAGCTTCATGGCATGCCGCACTCTTTTGTTTTTGATCGTGACCCAACTTTCACAAGCAATTTTTTGCAAGAACTGTTCAAGCTATAAGGCACCCACTTGGATCTCAACACAAATTATCATCCCCATACTGATGGTCAAATGGAAGTTGTCAACAAGTGTTTGGAAACATATTTGAGGTGTTTTTCCTCAGAAAAGCAAAATATGTGGGCTCAATGGTTACCTCTAGTTGAATGGTGGTACAACACTTCATACCATATAGCTACACGCATGACTCCTTTTGAAGTCGTATATGGACATAATCCACCTTCAGTTCTCTCATACTTACCTGGTGTCTCGAAGGTCCAGGTGGTTGACCAAACACTTACTGTTCAAGAGCCTATTCTCTGTTCCCTCAAAGAGAATTTGGTCATGGCGTAGAATTGCATGAAGAAACAAGAAGATCAAGGTCACTCTGAATGTCAATTTGTAGAAGGGGATCAGGTGTTTCTTCAACTGCAACCTTACAAGCAAACTTCCCTCAAGGCCGAGCATTGTCAGAATCTAGCACCCAAATTTTATGGTCCTTATACTATTCTCAAGTGTGTGAGACAAGTAGCCTATCAGTTAGCTTTGCCCAGTCATTCGAAGCTACATCCTGTTTTTCATGTTTCATGCTTAAAGAAGGTGATTGGAACTAAGTGTCAAATTCAAACCAACCTTCCCAAGTTAGCCGAAGAATGATCCATTTGGCTACAGCCACAAGCAGTTTTGGACCAGCGTGAGCGTCACATGCGTCAGAGAACCATCAAGGAAGTGTTAGTCCAGTGGAAAGATACAACTCCAGTAGATGCCACTTGGGAACCAACTACCACTCTGCAGCAATTTCCACATCTCAAGCCTTGAGGACAAGGTTGATTTTAAGGGGGAGGACATGTTAGGGTCCTAACCCGCACATAGGTAGAACAATATATTCAGATGTAATAAAGGTCAATATTAATAAGGCCTTGCAGTAAAATATAATAAGTCGAATGTAAGAAGACCTAATAGAAGCTTCCACTTCTAGAAGGATCTTCCTCTAGATGCTTCTTTTGATAGACACATTTAGTATAAATAGGAAATAGGAGTCAAGGGTATGAGAACCCTAGCTTGGATATTATTGTAATAGAGCTCTGCTCAACTGGAGGTTGCCCCCTCGAAGAGGCCTATGAACATTGCTTTCAGAATCAAAGTGTTATTTATGTTGTTATTATTATATCATTTCAGTGCTATTGTGGTGATTGTTATGTTTATATTGTTGTTATTCTGTCATTTCTAGCATTTTATTTATGTTCTGCATACTTTTTATATCTGGTATATTACAATAATGCTAAAAGGAATGTTGGTTTTCCCAGTTAAGGGTTTCCAGGGTAAAATCTCGGTGTACTATGTGATTTCTTGTGTTATTTGCGTTCTTGATTAAATTCTTCTTCTCTTCTGATAAGATTAGTGTGGAAGTGTCTTTCATTTCCTTAAAACTACCAGATCCTATGATCACTTCCCCATTTGTTTAGAATTTGTTTCAGGGGATTCTAAGCCAAGGGCTCCTTTCAAATATATCCCTAGTTGGTCTACATAGGAGGAATTTCAATCCATTGTAAAAGATAATTAGCAAAAATTATATCTTGATATTGATTAATTGTCCTATGAGAAATTCTCTTCATCACTAAAACTTGTAAAGGAGAAGGTGGCAACCTGGGTGGGGGAGAGGTTTAGGAATAGAGATGCAAAGATTGTCAAGGTTGAAAAATATTTGGAGGAATTGGTCTAGGAAAATGACCAAGGAATTTACAATGAGGAGGGTTTAAAGAACCTCAAGCATCTAGAATATTTTCTATCTAAGTTACTGCTAGAAAAGGAATTGGACTGGTGCATGAAGAGTCAAGCCACTTGGCTTGATGCTAGAGACCGGAACACAAAATTCTTCCAAAAATTCACTAACCATAGGAAAATCATTAAAACCATATGGGAGATGACCAACAATGAAGGTAATAAGGTGAGAGGTTTCAAGGAGTTGAAAGATATAGGAATACAACATTTCAAGGGAATCTTTGAGGAACCTATTGGTGCAAATATTGGAAAAATATTGAGGGTTATTTTACTATTTCCCGAGCTAGGAAATGAAGAGGATAATGAGAGGATGTTCAGGTTTTTCACAAAGGAGGAATTATTATATGTATTGTCCACTTTTAAAAAGGACAAGAGTCTGGTTCTAGATGGATGGAAATTCGAATTCTATCTTGATTTATTTGAAATGTTTGGAGAGGATCTACTTCAAGAGGTTAAAGAAGTCAAAAGGCCAGGGAAGGTCTCTATCAACCTTAATACAAATTTTATTGCACTAATCCCCAAGGTTGGTTTCCCTGAGACCTTTGAAGGATTCAAACCCATTTCTTTGTGCAATTTTCTCTATAAGATAATCTCTATGGTGCTATGATCAAAATCTGGACCAGGGGGCAAAAATTTGCTCAATTTTCAAAGTGCTCAGATTGCGACGAAACAGGTGCCATTGCATCCGTCTCATCTTCCCGATTCCGGCGGTATATTTACTTTCGCAAATGGAGTCCGTATGGAGAAGATATCGCGATCTATTCGCCGAGCCAAACAAGGAAAAATTTGATGCTGACTGTACCTATCCATACAGTCCGTACAGGACACGTGGCAGGACCGTACAGCATACGTGTCCGTCTGTACAGGACACGTGGTGGCTTCAAGGCGTGACACGTGTCATGCATTTATGGGTTTTTCAGCATACGGTTGGACCAATTGGGAGGTGACACGTGTCACCACTGGAAGGGTGACACGTGGCACATGATGACGTCAGCATCCTGCATGGCCCGAGATAACGTGGCAGGCCGTACATTCTGTATGATGGTGTGGCAGTTGAGTTGGCAGTGATGATGCGATAGTTTGATGACGTGGCGCATATCGGTTGGTTGTTTGTCGGCGAATGATGTGCTGACACATGTCACTATGTGGTTGGTTCATATGTTTGTGTTTATATAAAATGGTATGGAGGCCGCAGGGTTCAACCCCCGGACCTCCCCAAACACTAAAGTTTTCATAACGTTCCGCTAACCAACAGTCCCGCCTTTGATCCTTGTTAACTATACCTTGAATATATTATTTAACATGGATGTTATGTTATAGCGGAAAAGGGGGCAGGCCGGGGCTTAAGCCCCGACCCATGGTTCCGTTGAAATATATATGACCATATGTATATATTGTGGCGCGCGCATTGCAATTCATTGCAATGTTATATATAACATAGTTATATGGCCCTTGTATTAAATCACGCGGGAGTTTAATATTGTGTTATGTAATGTTTATACGGGTTTAAACATTGTGTTATGTGCACGGTTATGTATTTGCGTGGGAGTTCCACCGTTTGCACGGTTTTCAAACGGATTAACCACTTTTATGCCCAGTCTATGGTCGCGTGAGCCATATGACCCAGTGCCGAGGTGGTTGGGGGATGGAGGTGCCCTAACCATCCTACGGTTTGCACCATTGGTACGGTTGCGCTCGGTGCCAGGTTATAACGCACATTTGGAGTGTGTTCCAAGTTCATGCACACAGAGGTGCGTTTTGTAGAACCAGTTCCAACAAAGCTTGAAGGAGGAAAATGGAGGAGGTCTAACTTTCTCAGTTTTTGGCCGATTGAGATGCCATAAAAGCCCAGCCAGGGGTTTTTGGATGTGCTGGATCCATTGGTGCCGTTTTCACAGCCATTTGAAGACTCTTCATGTGAGTTTTTCACCATTGAAGTTTCAGGAAGCTCCATGGAACTTCAAGCCCTCTTTGATGGAGGACATGGTTTGGTGAGCCTATATTTGTTTTCTGTGATTGAATAATCATTTTTGGCTAATAGATATGCTCTGAACACATTGGGACAGGTTTTAGAGGCTTTTGAGGACTTTTACAGGTGTTTTTTCCAAAGATAAGCTCAGGGAAGCTTATGGCCACATGTAGAAGAGGTTATGCCCGGATGAGCCATGATCTGTTTTCAGAGTTGTATTAGTCATTTTTGGGTTTTTTATGTGTTCTGATCTCAATGGTGCAGTCTATTTTTCCATTGGAGTTGAGCAGCATCTTGTAAAAGAACTTTTGATTAATTAATTCCAGAGAGCCAAGTCCATTATGGAGGCTCAAGGAGATGTAGCCCGGAGGGGGGTGAACTCCTTTATCATGTTGTTCTTGTTGTGCGTTTGATGGTTTATTTTCTGCAAGTATTGTTATTGTGTATTTATTTGAAGTACATATTTAACCATCTAAAAGAACATTTTCTCACACATAAGCATTTACAAGAAGAAGCACGAACTTAACACATAAGTTTATATTGCATATTTATACACATGAAGCAAGGTCCTGTAAAGTTTATTTTTAATGAAGTAGGGGTGCTTGCATAGCATAACAAGTCATCCTTCTATTTTCAGATCATGCTAGGAGTAAGACTTAAACCATTTCTCTCCAAATTTATTTCAACGGAAAAATTTTGATTCCTAGAGGGCAGGCAGGTCCATGAAACCATTGGTACAATACAAGGACTTTAGTCTATCAATATTTCAAATGATCCATTTGTTGTCATTGAACTTGATCTATCTAAGGCATATGAAAAGTATCTTATCTCTATCTGATATTATTGTTAATTCATATTGGTTTTTCTCTCCCTATAGTCAAGTGGATTATGGAATGTGTAAATTTTGTCTCCTTTGTGGTTTTAATTAATGGTGTTTCCTCTAGTTTTTTTAGGTCCTCTATGGGGTTGAGACAAGGTTGTCCTTTATCCCCCTACCATTTTCTTCTTGTTGCATAAGGTCTATCAAAGCTTTGGTTGATGCTCAAAGGGAGGGAATTGTGCAAGGTATAAAGGTTAGCAGGTAGGAGAGACTCACCCATATTTTTTTCGTAGATCTGACATTTCCTTTTTTGTTTTGGTTCAGATCAAGAGCTCAATGCCTATTGGGATATTCTCCTCCTTTATAAAAAAGCCGCAAGAATGGAATTCAATGAGACTAAATCTACTCTTTATCCATATAAGCTCAATGGCAAACTTAATGTAGTTGTTGCTAGATGTCTATCCTTCTAGTCTTTAGACATGAATGCAGGGGTAAAGTAACTAGGTTTATGTCTAAAACCAAACAATTATGTGAAGAATGACTAATATTGGCTAACTGGGAAGGTGGGAAAAATAATTTCACAATGGTGCAATAGATGGTTGTTAAGAGCAGGTTGTTTAGTTCTAGTAAAGTATGTTTTGGAGGCTATTCGTGTATACTAGAAAAATTTGTCCCATATCCCAAAAGGAATCTTAGAAAACATTAGGAAGTATTGTTTCAACTTCTTGTGGCAGGGTAGTAGTAAATACTAGGGTACCCACTAGGTAAATTGGAGAAATATTTTGATCCATGTGGATATCATTGGCCACTCACCTACCCAACTAGATGAAAATGGTTTGTTGACAATTTACTAATTTTAGCATTTTTCGGGTCCTAAACTTCCTAGGCCATTTTGAGGGCCTAAACGACGTTTTTTCACAATTAGGAACCTCAATGGTATCTAAAATATTTGATTGAGCCCCCAAAATGAAGCTCCTCATCGATACCTTTCCAAGGATCTATCGTGTGCCCCAAACGAAGATCGTATACCAAAGTTATTCCCCCGGGAAGTTGATACACCAAACTACCCAAAACGAGGTCCACAAAATTGTTGGCTTTTCATTTTCCAAGGTTAGGGTTTTGGATTTTCTTTATGTTAAAAAGGCCTTTGGAGCCTCAATGTAACGATTATCTTCTTCTAAATGAGAATATCCATCACATCTATTCTCAGAGATAAGATTCCACCATTCTAGTGAGTCTTTCACTCTGTAATTTTACAGTTCTGTACATTTCACTCACTAATAGAAATTGTGTATTACTGTATCTTTGTGTTTATGGTTATATCTCAGATATATATTTGTTATATTATTGGATATTTGATACATCTCTCTACATTTCTTTATTATATCTCCACTCTCATTTCATGCCAAAATAATCTGGATCAAATTGAAGCCCCAAAGGCATTATGAGGGTGGGGTCTAAAGGGTATACATCTATTTGGACAGTCCCTTGCTGCAAAACAATTGTGGAATATGATCACTAAGGAGATTATGTGGATTTAAGGATTTTAATTCAAAATTACGTCACTCTGAATATAGTGATGGATTCGATTTGGAGGGAAAGGAAAAGCATCCAGAGTGTTTCAAACCAATGGAAAGATTTGATCTTGGATTTCCCTATGATTGGCTCCTTCCTAGCCTAGAAAGTTGGCAATGGGTCACAAGTAAAAGTGGGTGTTGATGCCATAATGTGTTGTGATAGAAGTATCTTTGTTTCTAAATAATTTATTTACCATTTCAAATGATTGGGAAAGTTACATTAAATTCAATGTCAAATCTAGTAATCTTGACCATCTAGTCACAAGGTTGGTTGAGTGCTACTAATTTAAATTTGACAGGTGAGTGGGATGGTGCTTGGAATAAATGCATATTCACTCTTTAGAGGGATCATATTATACTTGTTCCACTTGAGGATGAACTTATTTAGGGGATACATATATTTGGAGGTAGTTATTCAACTAAATTGGGTTATGAGGCCCTATTTGGTCCAAGAATAAATGATGAAGCTTGATGGTGGAAGAAAATTTGGAAATTCAGGGCTCCCCAAAAAAACATTTTATTTATGTGGATTTCTCTTAATAATAAGGTACTAACCTAAGAGAGATTAAGGAAAATAAACTAGGAGGAACCTGGTATTTGTTTTCTTTGTAGGAGTAGTGAGGAAATGACTATGCATTGTTTTTGTATTTTACTTATTCTCAAAATATTTGGAGGGAACTTGAAGGTCACTCAAGCCTCAAAAACTTATGGAACATGAATACTATAGAAGTCTACTTCTCTGGATGGTTCTCCAACACAACTTGAAGCCTTTTCGAGCACTTCCTTACTTGGTCCTTTGGGGAATCTTGTTGGCACGTAACTCAATTTTATTTGAAGAAAGGTTTGTTCCATATTTTAAAACCTCTTCTCGGGTCCTAGGTTTATTCTCATATTATAAGAATGAAACCATTCAAAATCCACCAAGGCTCATGGGCAATCTCAAGGTGCACTAGTCCAAACCATGGTGTTTTTTCGATGGTGCATGCCAGGATACTATCTATGGATATAGTTTTTTTTTTTACATTTTTCTAATCATCGTTTCTTTCATATCAAAGAAAATGTAGGGAGGGGTACTGACAAATTCAGTGAGTTCATGTCTCTCTTCCTACCTTTAAATTTCTCACTGTGTCGGGGATATATGATACTCTACAAGTATATGGAAATTCTAGATTGGTCATCAACCATGTATCTGGAAATTTCCAACTACATAATATCAAATTAAGGCCATTGGTATACCATCTTCATGAGATCAGTGATTTATTTGTTTAGATTTAATTTTCCCATATATTCATGGAATCAAACCAACAACTGACAAGCTCTCTAAGGAAGACACTTTGTTACCTAAAAATCAAATCATATGTTAAGCCCTAATATTGGCTCATTACCCCTTAATTGGGTCATATTACATTAGTAATGTTATTTTATTTATGTCGGCCTTATTCCATTAGTTGTAATTATACCTCCTAGTCTCCTATATATACCAAGGAGACCTTTTCATTTGGAATCATCTTGTACTTGAACATTTAAGTGGGGTAAAAGGAGGTTGCCCCCCCTCGAAGAGGCTTATTATCTGAAATTATCTCTTTTTCAAGGCGTTGAGTACTTTTTCTGAGGTTTTTCTATGCTATATTGATATTTGGTTCTTAACATATGGTAGCAGAGCTCAAGGTCTTGGGGTTTCGCTGCTACATCTGAGACACCTTGGAATTTTCACTATAACTTTTTTTATACAATGTTTCAGAAGGAACATCTTGGAGGATATTTAGTATATGGATCAAGGAACATTGGGTTAAAATTTCATCTCCTGAGGCCTTATACTTTCGGAGATACAACCTTTACAAGATAGGGTTTTGGAATCATCCTGAACTGAGTCATTGCAGAATTTTCACTATAAATTTTTTTTTGTAATGTTTTAGAACCTGAACTATGGAATATTTTCATAGAAATTAGTAAGGTATCTGTGGTAAAAATTTCATCTTCTGGGTCATCTTACATTTGTAGATACACCCTGTGGAAGATAGGGTATTTAACTAGTCCTATTGACTAGTCTCAAGAAGATGTTCTAGGTAAAACAATCATAACTTCTTTCTAGAGTATCCAAATTGAGTGGGACTGGTTTCATTGGATAGTAGACAGTCTGTAGTATTTCTGGTACGATTTTCAGAATTTAATATCTATTATTTTGTGTGGGGCACGCTATACAAGTGAGATCTTCTGGAAAGGCCAAAAATCAGCAAGTTGTGGGGAAGTTATCATAAATTCCACTTGGAACATCCAATTTTGATCAGACCTATGGCATTGCAGAGAAGAAATATCAGAGAACTACATAAAAGAAAATTCCATACCTAGAAGGACCGAAACTTGGGAGATACAACAGAATAAATATTGTCTAGCAGAACCACCTCAAAATCAAGGTTCAAAAGTTATACTTGGCCAACATGCCACCCAAAAAGGGAACTTCTACACCAAATAAGCCTCCAGACAATCCTACTTGGACTCTTGATGAAGGTGAAGAAATGTGTAGGGACATAAATGATTTAAAAAGAAGATAGTAACAAAAGATGAACTACAAGAGATGGAAGCTAAGTTGGAGGCAAAGATGGATGGTTTAAAAGAGGAGATCATGGAAGTATTTAAAAATTTCGTAACAAAGAAGACACCTGAAAGTGAAAATGCATCCCATGAAATTCATGATGAGGACACAAGGAAGGTGAATCAAAAATGGAGAAACTCCAATTTTGGGTTGAAGACCAACCACGTTCCTAAGATCGATATGAGGAAGTTTGATGGCAAGGACCCAATCACATGGATACTTCAGATGGAGCAATTCTTTGATCTACATAATGTGCCACATACACAAAAGGTACGAATT